>CDFC01057016.1:0-15332 GCA_000826385.1 Acanthamoeba rhysodes | reverse complement strand
GAGCCCAAGGCCTGGCAGGCCGCGCCCTGGCCGCCCTCTCCCGCCCAGAAGAAGGTCAAGCGCTCCGCCTCCGAGCGTACACTCATGGTATGTACACACCGCACATCACGCAGAACCAATACCTTAACACACACACACACACACACATCACACACATCACACACACGCAGGGCGGTCGTGGTTCGGGGATTGCAAAGATTGAGGTGAGCAAGATATCGGACCTGGTCCAGCTCTTGAAGGACCCGAAGGAGGGGCTCGTGCGGCGCACGCGAAAGCTCAAAAAGCAGGAGTACAAGAAGGCCTTCGTCGGTACACGCATGCGACCAAGCACGTGTAGTCCTGTCAACATCGCAACGCTCACATGTGTGTGTCGTGTGTGGTGGTGTGCTCACAGGGTCGGAGGCGGTGGAGTGGATGGTGACGCGACTGCGAATCAACACACGAAAGGCGGCCGTGCACCTGGGCGAAACGCTCATGCACCGGTACGAGGCAGCGCACGCTCGATGCCGTCGCATGCACGCTGCACACACGCGCTCACCCAAATCCCTTCCGGACAGGGGCATCATCGAGCACGTGAGTAACTCGGAGCCCTTCCTCGACTCCAAGACGTCGTACTATCGATTTCGACCGGAGAAGACGCGACAAGTCAACGTGTGGTATCCCGACGAAAAGGTGCGTGCAATGTGCGTGTGCGTGTGCGGTGGTGTGATGTGTGTGTGTTGAATTATTGGTTCTGCGTGATGTGCGGTGTGTACATGCCATGAGTGTGCGTGTACGTGTGCGGTCTTGTTGTTCACACTGGAACGACTTGGCTTACATATGCGTCGCCATTGACAGATAACCTATCTCATCGACATGATGCGGCTCAATTTGGAGTTCAAAACGCGGACGTGGCGCCTCACCAAGTACAAGAAGACGTTCAAAGGCGGCGACCTGGTCGACTGGCTAACCAAACACCTGAAGCTGTCACGAGAGGACGCTGTCGCTTTCGGCGAGGTGCGCGGCCTCTTCCCTCATCGAAAGCTAACGATCCAACGTTTTGCTCTGCCAGGCCTGCTCACACCAGCTTCTGCGCACCTTTCAGGAAATGATGCGACGATCGATCTTCCATCACGTCACATTCTCGGAGCCATTCGACGACGAGCCCAACCTCTTCCGCTTTTACCAGGTTCTCCTTCCTCGCTTGGCTGCGGTGTTGGCGAGGTCGTCACACCTCTTGCGTGCTGGAGCTGACAACTCGCGCATGTTTTCTCTGTCCAGGATGAGAAGAAGTATAGAACGGCGACCAGGGCAAAGCTGAGGCAATCGACGTTGTCGGCCGATCGGGTGAGAGGCCTCCAGGGCAGCAGCGGATCGGGCAGCTTCTCTGGCGGCTTGCGACCCGTCAACAAGGTTTCCTCCGGTCGCGACGTGCGCGAACGCTACCGCGACGTCTAATCATTTCCATCGAACAAACAAACAAACAAACCTACGCTTGTACACAACCTCTCCTCCATTTTTTGTTTCACATGCCTTCTGGCGGAGTGCAGAAGCCTGCGATGATGGTGATCTAGTGGGGCGAGGAGGGTGGGGAGGCAGGGGCGGGCGAAGGTGGCGAAGAAGAAGAAGACTCGGCGGGCGAATGCTGAGGACGGAAGAGACCGGTCAGGGTGGCCTGGAGGGTCTCCTTCCTGAAGGGCTTGGTGAGGAATCGGTCCATGCCCTTCTCCAGACACTCGGCCTCGTAGTCCCGCGTGGCCGACGCCGTCAGCGCCACGATCGGCACCCGCTTCGTCCCGTGCGTCGTTCGCGCATTGACTTCATCTGTCGTCGACCTGCCCTCCGCTTCATTCTCGCGCTCGTCGTCGCCTTCTTCGGGCTCGAGCTCTTTGCTCTTTGGCTTCTCCTCGCACCGGTACTCCCCACTGCTCGTGACCCGGGCTTGGGCGCGGTGGTGTTCGATGTGACGAATGCGGGCCGTGGCCTGGAAGCCGTCCATGATGGGCATCTGCACGTCCATGAGGATCACGTCGAACGTCTCCTTCTCGAACAACGCCACCGCTGCCCCGCCATCGCCTGCGATCTAGATCACGGGCCACACCGTTAGGATAAAAGAGCGAAGAGCGAACTCCGAGAGGCGACTTGCGTACCGTGACGGAGCAGCCAAGGGAGGTGAGCATCTTGGTGGCCACCTTCTGGTTGATGATATTGTCCTCCACCACCAGCACCTTCCTCCCGTGCAGCAAGTCCTTACTGCGAGAAGAGGGGCGCGTTAGGTGGTGATGATGGGCTGATGTGGGAGGAGAAAGCAGAGCGTACACTGCAGCAGCAGCGGCGGCGGTGTCATCTTCGGTGGTCGGGTGCGCGTGGCGCATGGTCAACGGGGTTTTGGGCTGGTGGTAGAGGGGCAGACGGACGGTGAAGGTAAACACAGATCCCTTGTCCACCTCACTCTCCACCTGAATATCGCCCTGCATCGCCTGTTGCGCACACGCACACGCACACACGTCAGCGAAGTTGTACACTTCGTGTCCTACGTGGGCGTACGTACGAGGGACAGTTTCTTGCTGATGGCGAGGCCGAGACCCGAGCCGCCAAACTTTCGCCCCACGCTCGCGTCCAGCTGGGAGAAGCTCTGTAGAGAGAGAGAGAGAGAGAAGCCCGCGGGAGTAAGAAATTGATCTGCTCGGCCCTGTAGGTCGTGTACCTACCTTGAATATGTTATCGAGGCCCTGAGGTGGGATGCCGATGCCCGTGTCCGCGACGCTGACCGACACGATTTCGGAGTTGGCCGGGTCCGTGGAGGCCGACACCATGACGTGGCCCTCCGCGGGCGTGAATTTGATCGCATTGCTCAGCAGGTTGTGCAGTATCTGCCGAAACCGGAGTGGATCGCCTGCAGCAGAGGGAGGCAACGTTGAGACTCCCCCTTCGTTCTTCGCTCTTCAGTGGACGATCAAGAGCACGGGCGGTGATGGATGTACCGAGGCGGAGGGGCTGTGCGATGTCAATTTCGGAGATGAGGGCGACTTGCTTCTTCTTGGCCATTACCGTGTGGAGACTCACGGCTTTGGCTACTTCGTCGCACACCGACAGCGGAATGGACTCCAGTTCCAGTTGACTGTTCACCCCCCCAACCACACGAAGGGCACGCTATCAGCACGCGAAGGAGGAGCGGCAGAGTGGTGTGGGGAATGTAGAATTCGCAGTACTGACGTACTTGGACTCGATGCGGGCGAGGTCGAGGATGTCGTTGACGAGGCCCAGCAAGTGGTCCGCGCAATCGCTGATGATGCGCACCGATTCGCAAGCTCCTTCGCTGAGCGGCATCTCCATCAGGTCCTTCGCCATCGCTGCGTTGTGTTAAAGAGGGAGACCACTCTCTGATCAGTACTGCACCTTTCAACACACAACAATCCAAGCGAGCGTTGAATGTGTGTGTGGGTGTGGGTGTGGGTGTGGGTGTGGGTGTGGGTGTGGGTGTGGGTGTGGGTGTGGGTGTGGGTGTGGGTGTGGGTGTGAGAGAGAGAGAGAGAGAGCCAACCGATGATACCGTGCATGGGCGTACGCAGCTCTGCGAGACCCAGAATGGCCGAGCATGGATTGTGATAAGTAAGGGCATGCCGTGGTGTGGAGCAAAGAATTGTTGGGTACCGTGGCTCATGTTGGCGAGGAAGGCCGTTTTGGCTTTGGTCGCCTGCTGGAGCGAGACGTTGACCCTCTCCTTCTGCTGCAGCGCCACAGTCATCCGCCTCAGCGCGCTACGCCTGGAAGTGCGCGCGGGACACGTGTAAATGAGGAGCAAACCATCGTTGTACACGGGAAGCGACCTGGTGCACGAACCTGTTCGATTCGTAAACGTAGGCAAAGACACCCATGAACGCGATCAGCAGGATCTTGCTGGTGAGCAGCTCTGTCGACCAGACAACGCATGCACGCGGGAAGAGCGTGTCAGTGAAGCGCCACCACCACCACTACTTCTGGCGACGAAGTGGACAGAGGCAGAAAGCACTACCCTGGAGGCTCGTGGGGAAGCGGCCGATGTGGGCGCCGTGACTGTCCAACTTGGCGCACGCGAAGGGAACGAACACGGTGCCTTGCTCCCGGTTCACCTGTACGCACGCAAGATCGAACGTTTGGCCGTTGTGCGCGTCTGTGGCGACGGAGCGTCAGCGGTCAGTCAGCACACAGAACGCGGCACGCAATCGAGTGACCCGTCGTCGTACCGTCTGGTGTAAGGGCGTAGAGGAGCAGACTCTCGCCGATGAGCCCGAAGGTGGCGACCACCCCGGCCTGCGTCCCCACCAAGCAGAACAGAACGAGCGGCATCATGGCTATCCACGAGAACAGCTCCGTACGGACGCCGTACAGCGCGCACTGCGAGTTAAGGAATGATTCAATTAATAGTGATTTTAAATAATAAAATAAAATACAATACAATACAAAATAAATAAAAAATAAATAAAAATGCATCAGCATGGGAGGAGGTACCTTGCAAATGAGAACAAGGTTGAAGTAGAGGCAGGACAACCAGGCCGAGGTGCGGCCGTGGTCGTTGCGCAATCGTGCCAGCCAAAGAAGGCATCCGTAGACGCTCATGGAAAAGAGATTTTGCCAGGAGCCGAGATGATTCCACCCCTCGATCCACAGGCGCAGTGAAAAAACGAGGGCATTGACGAAGATGAGCGCTACGAGGAGATTGATCAGCATCACCACTCGCCCCTTCGTTTCTTCATGTGCCACATCTTCGCCAATTCGTTCATCTTCCTCCTCCATCTCTTCCTCCATCTCTCTCTCCGCGGCCGCCTCTTCCTGTTTGCGCGGTGGTTGGTCGTGCAGGCCGAGGAAGCGAAGAGGCCATCGCGAGAAGGAGAAGCGCCATCGGCACGGCCGAACTCTTCTGCGCTGGGGGCTGCCGGTCGTGGCCGATGATGATGATGCAAAAGCAAGAGCGGGGAGCGAGGAAAGCAGGGACGCCAACGAGCCGCTGAAGCCCTGCGGCGTGTCGTCGACGAACGCTCGCCTTCGCTCCTCTGGGGTCGGCTTCTTCGTGCCGCCGCCGCCGGTCTCCTCCTCGTCCTGCTCTGCGGAGGCGGTCAGAAGAAGTGGAGCGTTCTCCTTCTTCTCCTCTTCCTTGGCCTTCATCCGCCACTCCTCTATCAAGTCGGGCGCCTCCTTCTTCTGTTGCCGTTGCTCGTCCTCCATCATCTCCTCGCGGTGTGGCGCGCGTGAACAGAAGCCGAAGGCGATGAAGACAAGGAAGACCAGCGTGGGCCGCCCTCTCGCAGTAATTCGGAGACGAGCCCTGTCGGCCGCGTGTCGTCCGCAGACCCCCAACCGTCTCCGATCTCCGGCCGCCACCGCAGAACTCAACCCCCCACGGGCCAGGGAATGGGCACCCACACCCGAAAAGGCACCCACCCCAGGGTTGGCCTTGAGCTGGGGGGGTTGAGCCTCTCTGTGGTCTCACAACCTTACGGCGTGTGCCTTGGCGTTTTCTGTTGTGTGGCGATTGTGTGTGATCTACATGAAGGATGGGGGGAGGGGGAGGGGGACACACTGGCCTGCCCCGCCCCTAGGCGATGGGGTAGGGAGTGCAGTCCTGGGGAGGTAGAGCTGCGAGCAGGATGGGGTCCTCGCTGGCCCAGACCGGTGGCTTCTCGTTCTTGTCGGTCTTGCTCGGGGTGGAGGAGCGGAGAAGGCAGAACGGTCCCCGGTGCCCGTTCCGGAACAGGCACGTCCGCACCAGCACCGGCTCGCTGGGTGTGGTGGCGGTGGTGGATGGTTCGACCCTAGGCTTTTGCCGCGCCGGCACCGGCGGCGCTTGCTTCTTCTCCGCCGTGCTCTGCGGAGGAATGCCGCCCGCCAGCTGGGCGTAGAAGAGCTGCGTGCCCGACCGCTCTCTCGTTTTCTGTGTCGTGGGCTCGGTCGCCTTGCATTCCTCTTGGCCGACGACGTTCTTGAGCGCAAAGAGCGAAGTCTTGGCGACGGCGTCTGCGAGAGGAGCTGGAAATTAGGGACACATCAGCGAGAAGGATGTGGTGGCGCTCAGGTACCAGTCCGGTGGAAGAAGACGAACGACCAGGGCTTCTCACCGTGCGGTGCGAGGAACTGCGGTGCTGTGTGCTCGGAGAGCGGCACCGGGATGAGCTGCGGCACGCCAAAGGCGATCGCGAGCAGCCGAAGAGCGGGTCCGCCCAAGCCAGCGATCCTCTGCTGCGACAGGAACCCCGCCAGAGCTCGACCGCCCCGCTCCACCACCACCTTGCCGTCCTGCTCACAGCACAGTGCGCGAGTCGGAGTGAGCCAAGTGGCTGCGATCGCACGCCTGTGTGAAGCTCGAATTGAGCGGAGTACCTGAGCGAGAGAGGCCGTGTGGACGATGCGATGCCGCAGCCTGGCCGAGGCGCTGTGCTGGGTCTGGGTGGCGATGGGGACAGCGACGACGGTCCAGTGGAAGCCAGGCAGCACCTGCGCGCTCCAAATGACCTTCACTCCGCACTCGGCGCTCGATCCAGCGGAGAGGAGGTGCTGTCCAAGCGTCTCCTCGTATCGGGCCAGGGACCCGCTGGCGGTCCTGCCGGGGCAGGACTGGACGTCGAGGAACTGTTCGTCGGTAGTCGCCGGCAGAGCACCGTCGCTCGCCTCGGCCGGCGCCGATGCCGGTTCGAATGCCTGAAGGTCGCCTCTAACTAGCAGCTGCAGGGGTGAGAAGAGGAACGTGACAGACGACAGTGATGAAGATGAAGAGATCGACGACGACGACGATGACGATGACGATGAGGCTGAAGAGGAGGCAGGTCTCTGGCTGAAGTTGGTGGTGGGGAAGGGATGCTGCGACGTCGTGGCGATGTCGAGCGGGAGGCCTTGGGTCGAGAGAAAGTAGAGCCGCCGCCAGTCGGCGCTGACCGACGAGTTGAGCACAGCGGCCAGGGCGTCCACCGCCACCCCGCAGCGACCGCTAGGGTGCGCGGCCGCGAGCAGCGAGGGCTGCACCTCGGCGAAATCGCGCAGCTGCTCGGTCCACAGGCTTAGGCAGGCAGACTTCCACATCAAGTGCCCATTCCCGTCTGTGTCGTGGCCATTCCACAGCTTTTAGCGCACACGCACACGCACACGCACGCACACGCACGGCACACGCGCACGTGCGCGCACACGCAAGTGATGAGCTTACCGATGATGCCGGCCCAGCGCTTCGACACCAAACGAGCAGAGAGGAGGTCATGGCCAGAGAGGAACGAGAGAAGGAAGGTCGTCATCCGTCGGTCCAGGCCCTGGATCGGCCCCTGGTGCTGCGAGGCCAGGTAGGCCGTCGAGGTCAGAGAGGTCTTGAGGAGGGTCGACGATGGCTTCTTGGTGGCCTTGTCGCTGGCGGTCTTCTTCTTGCCCTTCTTGTCCTCGTTCGCTCCATCAGCAGGGAACAGCTCCTTCCGCTTCTTTTCTTTCTTGCCCTCCTTCTTTGCCTTCTTTTGCTTCTTGTCGCCCTTTCCCAGCGCGTCTTCTTCACCTGTGGGTGGGTGACGGCCGGTCAATCGGTGCACGGCGGGAGCCCAGTACACGCATGAAAGATGAAAGCGCACCTTTGCTCTTCTTCTTGAGCCCGAAGCCCAGCCTTCTCCGCGCAGGCGACGCAGGCGACTCCTGAAAGGGGATTAGAACTAAAGAAGAACGAAGACGGAGAGCGAAAGAAAGAAGAAGAACGAAGAACGAAGACCGACTGTTCGGGGAGGGGGGGGGCTGTACCGAGCCTGGCGAGGGTGAGGCAGCTTTGCGGGGCGAGGTCATGCCCTCGTCTGCTCCCGGGTCCCCCGCGATCGTGGACAAGTTTTCTTTCTTTTTGAACGAAAACGTCCTCTTCAGCTTCGCCTTCTTCTCCCCCTCCATCTTTGGTTGTTCCGTCAAGTGCAGTCAAGCGCACGAACACAAGAACGTTTTTATCTTACATTGCTCCTTTTCCTTATTATTTCATTCCTCATTATTTTAATTTTTAAATTAAATGGTTCCTACTCGACGATGGACGTGCGCCGGCGGTGGCGCAGTGTGGCGGAGGACGAGAAGAGCGGCGTGGAGCCAGAGCGAGGACGGAGGAAGTCGGCGAGCACGCGCTGGAGGGTCTCCTTCTTGAGCGGCTTGGTGAGGAATCGGTCCATGCCCTTCTCCAGGCACTGGGCCTGGTAGTCGTAGGTTGCCGACGCCGTGAGCGCGATGATCGGCACCCGCTCCTGCGATAATCGCAGCGCCGACTCTCCTTCTGCCTCGCCCTTGTCCTCGCCACACTGCCGAAGATCGGAGACCCGGGATTGGGCGCGGTGGTGTTCGATGTGACGAATGCGGGTCGTGGCCTGGAAGCCGTCCATGATGGGCATCTGCACGTCCATGAGGATCACGTCGAACGTCTCCCTCTCGAACATGGTCACCGCTTCCACACCATCACCCGCCAGCTACGCATGTAGTGTAGCGTCAGTTTTTTGCTTTCCCTTGGCCCGTGGTGTGATGGATTGTGCGTACGGTGACGGAGCAGCCGAGGGACTTGAGCATCTTGGTGGCCACCTTCTGATTGACCAGGTTGTCCTCCACCACCAGCACCTTCTTTCCCTCGAGCAAACCGGCCCTGCCCGACCACGCACGAAGGTGATCGCGTTAGCCAGCTCCTGCGTGAACCCATGCGAAAGGAGGCGGGGGACGCCTGTACAGCGCGGAGTCTACGACGTCGTGGGCTATGGTCGGCGTGCTCGGATCGGCGACCGGTAGGCGCACAGTAAAGGTGAACACGGAGCCCTTGCCCACTTCGCTCACCACATTGATATCGCCGCCCATTGCCTGTGCAGGATGGGGAAAAACGCGTGAGTACGACTACCAGGTGCATGAGTGTTTTGAGGCGGGCGTACACGGCAGAGCTTTTTGCTGATGGCGAGGCCGAGACCAGAACCGCCAAACTTACGGCCCACGCTCGCGTCCAGCTGGGAAAAGCTCTGTGTGACGAATTGAAGGGTGGGCCAACAATTCATGAGAGCTGTTCGGAAGCAACAGCGATGCATAGAGAGAGAAATACCTCAAAGATGTGCTCCAGGCCCTGAGCTGGGATCCCAATCCCCGTGTCCTTGATGCTAACTGGTATCGTGCCGAAAGAGGAACGATCAGACAACCCGGCCTGCATGACTCCGATGCACCTGTGGCGCAAGCGGGAGCGAAGAGTTCGATTCGAACACGCACCAGAGATGATCTCAGGCTCGACGATGCTGGAGGAGGCCGACACGATGACGTGACCTTCCTCGGGCGTGAACTTGAGAGCGTTGGTGATTAAATTGATGATGATTTGTCGGAAGCGCAGCGGGTCTCCTACTCAGATGAAGAATGGCGTGAGTTGGTTTCGTTGTGTGCTTCACGCCACGGCCAGGGTGGTACCAAGGCGGAGCGGCTGCGCGATGCTGATTTCAGTCGTTAGGGTCAAGCGCTTCTTCTTGGCCATCGCCGCGTGGAGACTCACGGCTTTTTCCACCTCCTTCACCATCGACAGTGGAATCACTTCCAGCTCCAGCTGACTGAGAGTCGCCACAGAGTGAGCCAACCAGTGGGCGAGGTGGGATGCAAATGGATCTGACGTACTTGGTTTCGATGCGGGCAAAGTCGAGGATGTCGTTGACGAGGCCCAGCAAGTGGTCCGCACAGTCGCTGATCACGCGCGCCGATTCGCTCGCGGCTTGTTCGAGCGGCATCTCCATCAGGTCCTTCGCCATCGCTGTGTCGTGTTCGTCCAACGCGCCCCACATGAGCGCGAACCACACATTGACTGGGTAAGACAAGCTTGCATACCAATGATTCCGTGCATCGGCGTCCGCAACTCTGCGCGTGAGTGAGAGAAAGCAGAATCGCGTGAGTGGCGTGGGCGGTGTGATGGGCTGGCTTGGTCCGGTAACGGCGAGGCGGGGTACCGTGGCTCATGTTGGCAAGGAAGGCCGTCTTCGCTTTGGTCGCCTGCCGCAGTGACACGTTGATCTTTTCACGAAGGTGGAGTGCCTCCTTCATGCGCTCCTGGGCGCTGGCACTGAGAAAGTCTCGGCTGGTCAGCAGGTGACACAGCACCAGCCCGAGCAGATGCAAAACTGTTGCCAACGTACCGGTTGGCCTCGTAGACATAGGAAAACATGCTTGTGAAGCAGATTGCGAGGAGCTTGCTGACAATGAGCTCTGTGACGATAACGACGCCGACGTGGGTTGATAAGTGTTGGGCAGAGGTCTGTGATGTGTGCAAGAGAAAAGGCGGACACTACCTGAGGTGCTCGAGGCAAACCGGTTGATTTGGTGGCCTTGCCCGTCAAAGGGCGCACACTTGAATGGCACAAACACGAACCTGAGATCGGAGCTCACGTGCACGCACGACTTCTCAAAGCTTTGGCCCAGCGTGTCGTCTGCACTCGAAGGGTGAGCACCGAACAGGTTGGTATCAGCAACACAGGACGTGAGGGCGCATGCACAGACAGACAGCTCCAACTGCTCTCAAAGTGGTGGCTGGCGCACCACTGGAGCTGAGGTAAAACAGGAGCCAGGCCTCGAGCATGACCAACACGGTAGACGCCACACCCGCACGCGGACCCAGAAGACAGAACACCACCATGGGCACCATGGGCAGCCACGCAAACTCTTCCGACCAGACCCCGAGATGCGTCGAGCCCTGTGTGGTGTGTGTGTGTGTGTGTGTGTGTGCGGTGCAGCCACGATGATGGCCCTTTCAGTCGATGTTCGGTCGACTCAGGAGAGTGGGCGCGAGGAGCGAACCCGCCAGATGAGAAAAGTGTTGAAGAAGAGGCAGGCAAAGACGGCAGAGAGGCGTCCGTTGTCGCGTCGCCAGCGCGCGAGCCACAGCAGACCGGCGTAGAAGATGATCGCCAGCCCGGAGCTGCACGTCTTGACCATCCCGTCGGCGTGGACGCGAAAGGGAAGCACGGCGAGGCTCACCCCGGCCAGGGCCACCAACAGGTTCGCCAACAGCACCGCGCGCTGTCGGATCCCCTCGGCCTCGACCTCCCGCTGCAGCTCCTGGTCCAGCTGCTCTCCGCGTTGAGGTTGGGCACCTCCGCCTGCCATTGAATTCGATTTCGATTGGGCTGTTTGCATCGGCTTCGCCTTCGAGGCCGAATCGTCATCCTCGATTTTAAGAAATCGAAGGGGCCATTGCGCGAACGAGAAGGAGCTCCCCCAGCGTCCTTCGATTATTGCTGGCTTCGCTGCAGAGGGCGAGGTCGAAGAAGAGGGGGCCGCCGGCGCGGGTGAATGGGGCGGCGCTATGCGAAGACGCGCCGTGGCGGACATGATGATCCAGAGAAGTAAAGCCCCAGCCACCACCCCGAACGTTCGTCCGACGGCGTTCTTTCCTCGTTTTCTTTTTTGCAGCCAACCAAAAATCAAACAGCCCGTACCCCGGCAACAGGAGACAAGGTCCCAGCACTTTCCTTGCCGCGGCCGCACGGTGCCCTGGTGGTACGTTCTCTGCACGTTCTCGACGTGATGAGGACAGCGATGCAAGGAATTGAGCGAACGCACCAAGGCCAGGCCGGCGCGATGGAATTCGTGGGGAGATGGCATGGCCCAGCGGGGGCAGGCGTTTGCACTGTGAAATTTCCGACATTTTAGCAGCGCAATGTGGGCGAACTGCTGCGGCGAAGGGGACGACCCGGGAGGCTGGCAGCGTCCCTCATGTCATGTCGGCCCCGGCCTATTTGTAGCCCCGCCCGCACCTTCCTTCCACTCATTGTCATCATACACCCTTCCTCTCTCAACCCGCTCACCTCTGCTCACCTCTTCCAACTAATCACACCACATCATGGTACACACTTCCACTCTTCCCTCTTGCCGACCCTCTTTCTGGCCCCGTTGCTTACACTCACCATCATCTTCATCATCACCATCACCACCACCTTCCCCACGTCCACACAGTCGCTCAAGGGACCCGACTTTCACACCTACGGAAAGAGCGACCCGCTGGGGAGCAGCCTGTCGTCGTTCATGGACGACAACCTCACCAGCGACACCTGGATCGAGAGCAACGACGGCGACAACTTCGTCAAGGGCGGCTTCCTCTACGAGAAGGGCTTCTGGGGCCGCAAGGTGCGCCGAATCGTCCTCACCGAGAAGAGCTTCCGCATCCTGGTACCCTCACCCCTCCCCTCGCTCTAGCGACCCACGGGTGGCAAATGAAAACTTGCAATTTGGGCGACTTTTCAACTAAAGTTTTGCGTTTAAAATTTGGTACCAAACAGCACAAGCGTACCGGCATCGTCAAGAAGTACTACAGCCTGTACTCGGTGCAGAACGTGGAGGCCCAGCGCTGCACCCATGTATTCATCGTCAGCCTTTACACGGGTACGTCTGCTTGTGGTGGTGCTCCACGGCCAAGTGTCGAGTCTGAGGTCTGACGCTTCGCCTCACCAGCCAAGGGCAAGATGAAGAGGTTGTATTTTGAGCCCGCCAGCGCCGAGCAACGCAAGGAGTGGATGAAGGCCATCCAGTACGTTAGCTCACGCCCAGCACCGGCTAACGTTCGTTCCCCTTCAAAGCTGACATCGTGTGCGTGTGTTGCGTGTGCCATAGGGTGTGCGTGGCCTTTGTCAAGGCGGCCAAGGAGGAGAGGCAGAACACTCGCTACGGCACCTCGGCCAGGCGCACGTCGTCGAAGGTCGCCGAGTCGCGCCGCCACTCGGGCGAGTGGAGTTCGCAGGGCTCCGGCAGCGGCTGGGAATCGGTCGAAGACCGACCGGAGCGCGATGGCCGGCGGCCGGTGCTCTCCAAGTCCGCGGTCGACCTCGGGTACAGCCGCCAACGGAGTGCGAGCGCGGGCAGCGGCGCCGGCCTGAAGCCGCGCTGCTCGAGGAGAACAACGGCTACAATCCCTTCCCGGCCGTGGAGCAGTGGGACCTGGAGGAGCCGGAGACCATGGGCCAGCTGGGCATTCCCTCCGGCAAGCGCGGCTTCAGCCGGCACCAGGCGGTGTAAGGCTCGCCTCGAGGGCGGAAGCAGCGCCCACTATCGAACTATTCTGTACATACACCACGACGACGGTCACAGAAGCCGAGACCAGGAATCGACGACGGTGGTTGGTGCCTCGCGAGGAAGCGATGACTCCTGCCGCCAGCACTACCACCACACAGACTCTTATTTACATCTTCCAAAGAAATTATAAATATAAAAAAACAAATAACGTAACCGCCTCCCCGTGTGTCTTGAAGATGAAGGTGGCGGAGGAGAGGAAGTGTGGACAGAACGCGTGCATCTAGTTCTACAAAAAACAAACGCGGCCTCAGCAACAAACAAACAAACAATCATACCAGGCGTCCGTATGCCACACAGCGACCATGCGAGTGATGGGCTTGAGTTGCGTAGGGGGCGGCTGCTTAGACGAAGGAGAGACCCGTGACGTGTTTGTTTCTTCCCTGTGGTGTGGTATTGCGAGGTGGTCGTTGAGATGAATGGGTGAGAGGCGGGCGATGGGCGCGCGTCACGCACCGTCTTCTCGTTCTTGCGGAGCCACGCGAGTACGGCGGGTGTGCCTCTGTTGAGCACGTCTGGCGGAGGGATCACCAGCGGGTTGTGGCTGATGTCCATTACCTCCAGCTTGGGCAGGCTCCCCAACTCCCATGGCAAGCTTGACAAGACATGGGCGCACAGTGTGTTGTGAGCCAACGAACACAAAGAGCCGGAATGTGTGTGTATACAAGGGGTGCGCACTTGGTCATCATGTTGTGCGACATGTCGATCTTGACCACGCTGCTGAGCTCGCCGACCTCCGAGGGCAACTCGTGAATTTCGTTGCCCTTGATGTCGAGCTTGGTAAGCGCCGTCAGCAGGGCGATCGTGGGCGGCAGCGTCAGCAACCGATTGCCCGACACGTTCAGCTTTTGCAGGTTGGACTGCACAGGTCACAGAACAGAGAGTGAGTCTTACTCACTCGCCAGCGATACAAGCGGTCGACACAAAGTTGAACATGAGGTGGGGCTGTGGGTGGTGTGAGCGTACGAGACAGCCGATTTCCTCGGGAACGGAGAGGAGCACGTTGTTGGCGACGTCGAGCTCCTTGAGGGCATACATGGTCTTGATCTCGGCCGGCAGAGTGGCGAGATTGTTCTTGCTCATCAGCAGACGCTCGAGGCGCGTGAGGCGGCCCAGCTCGGGCGGGATCAGCTCGATGGCCAGCGAGTTCTGGCGCAAGTCGAGCAGCTCCAGATTGACCAGGTTGCCGATCTCCGCCGGCAGGTTCGTCAACTTGTTGCCAAACAGATCAAGCCTGTGCGTGTGCGGTGCGCGTGCGTGTGGTGTGCGGTGTATCCATGTCAGTACGTGCTAACGTGAGTCGACGGGAGAGCGGCATGGACCTTCTGAGTGTGGTGAGACGGCCAATCTCTGGAGGAATGCGTCCGATCTGAAGGTTGTTCCTGAGGTCGAGCTCGACGATACTGGGCAGCGTGCACAGGTCCTCCGGGAGCTCGTCCAGGAGCGTGTTGCGCAGGCCCATGTACTGAAGCTGGTTGAGCTGTTCGAGCGGGAACAGGCTCTTGAGGTTGGAGTTCTCGTTCACCGAGAAGCTGCGCAGCCTGCCCAGGTAGCCCATCTCAGCCGGCAGATCCTGCAGTTTGTTGTTCGACAAATCAAACACCTGACACACACACACACACAACGACGAAGAGTGAGTGAGCTGCGGCAGCTTCCTTCTTCATGTGAAGAAGAAGAAGAAGAAGAAGAAGAAGAAGAAGAAGAAGAAGAAGAAGAAGAAGAAGAAGAAGAAGAGAGAGAGGCGTGGACCTGCAGGTTGCGGAGGTTGCCGATCTGCGGGGGCAGGCGGGAGAGGGCGTTGTTGGCGAGGTACCACTCGCTGAGTTCGGTGAGGTTGCCCACCTCGGGGGCGAGCGCGCGGAGGCGGTTGTTCTCGGCCTTGAAGATGAGGAGGGCGCGCAGGTTGCCGAACTCGGGCGGGAAGACCTGGAGGCTGTTGCCGCTGATGTCGAGGTACTGGAGGGCCGAGAGCTGGCCGAGCTCGGCGGGGAGCTCCTCGAGCTGGTTGCCGCTCAGGTCGAGCTTCTGGAGGAGGCGCAGCTTGCCCAGGTTGGGGGTGAGCGGGGCGGTGAAGAAGAGCTTGTTGTTGCAGAGCCACAGCTCGCGCAGGGTCGGGGCGAGATCGCCGAGGGCGGGCGGGACGTGGTTGATGCGGTTGTTGCCCAGGTCGAGCACCTCGATGCGCGCCAGCTTGCCCAGCTCGTCGGGCAGCGAGGTAATGTCGTTCTCGGCCAAGATGAGCTCGCGGCACTGGAGCTGGCGCACCGATTTGGGAATCTCGGGGATGCCCTGCTTGCGCAGATCCACGA
>CDFC01057000.1:0-11433 GCA_000826385.1 Acanthamoeba rhysodes | reverse complement strand
GCGGGCATGCTGGACAAGCTGAGGAACTGGACACGCTCGAGCACTGGCCGAGGGCGGGCTTTTCTGAGGCTATCCCTGAATCAACACACCGTGGTCGAGTATCTGCAGGTACACACACACACTCACACACACACACACACACACACACACACACACACACACACACACACACACACACACACACACACACACACACACACACACAACACACACCACACAAAACACACACACGCCGTCGAGAAAGCAACTTAAGCGCTAATGCTCTTCGCATTTCGTGGTCAGGCGTTGGTGTGGAACACGGGTCTCCTTCGGGCGTTCTATACGCAGGGCGCCTTCTTTAGGAACGAGCATCTGGTTACGGAGATGATGGAACAGCTCGAGCTCGTCCTGCCCCTCCAGTTTTCGCTCACCATGCACTTTGCCGAGATTGACAGGGTTCGTTAACTCTTACTCACATTTATTTATAATGACCTAATAATGTAGTAGAACTATAAATTGCCGCAGCTGGCTGGCCTAACTCGGGCAGCACTTCACCTCACGTTGCGCCTTCTTCTGCAGGAAGACTACTGGAACGCGCACAGGAGGGAGATTGAGGACCTGCATATTCGCGTCATCAGCGGAAGAGAGAGTACATCTGCCCGATCACCCGCCTGTTTAGATATGGTGCGGTGGCCTTGACTCTTCTTCTTCTTCTTCTTCTTCTTCTTCTTCTTCTTCTTCTTCTTCTTCTTCTTCTTCTTCTTCCTCTTCTTCTTCAGGTGAATTCAAGTTTGGCCTGCTGTCGGTGGAGGGCGATGAGCGAAGGCGACGCGAGCAGGTGCGAAAGCGGACCGGCAGTCTCACGCGCGATAACGGCAACGGGACCGACCCGCGTCTGGACATGTGGGAGAACAGCGAGGCCGAGCGAACCGGCAGCAGTGGCAGTACGGCAACAAACACGCGAAGGGGCTCGCTGCCCCCGGCGTCGACCACGCCGCCACCGGTCGCCATCGCCCCAACACCGACCACGGCGCCAGAGAAGGAGATCGAGAGAAATTCAGAGGCGGCGGACCGCGTCGAAGCGAAAGAGAAAGCGATGCGGGAAGAGAACGAAGCCAAGAAAAAGAAAGAAGCGGAGGAGGAAGAACGAAAGCGAGGACAGCAAGAGGCGGAGAAAAGAGAGGAAAACGAGAGGCGGATGAAGGAGGAGGCGGAACGACAGCGACTCGAGGACGAGGAGAGGACCGTGTTGGAGGAGGCCAAGCGACTGGAAGAGGAGCTGGCCTGGCGAAGGAAGCAGCGCGAGATGGCGCGAAAGAAGGCCAGAGGCAGCGAGCGGAGGCAGAGGCAGCGAGAGCAGGCGCAGGCAGACGAGAAGGCAGCCGGAGAGGGGAATGGCCAGGCAGAAAGCGAAAAAGCAAAAGCGAAAGCGATGTCGGAAGACGAAGAGCGGAAGGGGGAGGAGAAAACCGTCGCAGTGGCCCAGCTCGAGAGCCGAGGCGACCACCGAGACGCCGGCAAAACCAAGAACGAAGGCGACGAAGGAAGCGAAAGCGAAACCGATAAAAGCGACAAGACGAGGGGCCGGGAGGGGTCGATCGAGATCCGAGTCACCGGGGTGGCCGAGTCCCGGGTACTGGGGGCAGAGAGCAGCGGCGGCAGCGGTGCGGAGGAAGAGGAGGAGGCGGCGACGGCGGCGCTCGACCGGAGCGGCGGCTCTACTTCGTCGGCCCTGCTTCAGGTGGAGAAGATGCTGCGCGAGCTGGAAGAGCGACGGCTCAAGCTCCTCCAGGAGGTGCATAGCCCCACCACAACCGAGCACGCCTTCCCGGCTGCTCGGCAGCAGCTTCTGGGCAGCGACCCCGACGCAGCCAAGAGCGGCGGCGGGGCCGAGGAGCCGGTAGTCATCGACTCGCTACTGCGGGACTTGAACCTGACCGAGCTCGACAGCCTCGAGGAGGTCCTCGATTTCTGCGAGGAGCTCGACGGCGATGGTCGCAACGGCAGCGATCGGCCGAACAAGAACACGACGTCGGCGGCAATGAAGATGACAGGGCGGCGTACGACGCTCGACGTGGCGCCCGAGGCGACGACAATGATGAGCAAGAGCTACCACGAGCGGGCGCAGCATCTCGATGAGGTGCTCCGCTTCTGCGACGAGCTCGACGAGGCGCTGGTCGGGGTCGAGTTCGAACAGACGCAGGAGCAGCGCCTGCGCAAGCTCGCCGCCGCCGGCAAGTCCACAGACAGGCTCCTCTCGTCGTCGCCCGGCCTGCCCTTCCTGGCCTCGTCGTCGTTCAAGCGCGAGGGCGTCTGGGCCAGCATGCACTCGTCGGCGGCCGACGATGACGACGACCACCACCCGCGGCGCCAGCTGCTCGGCGCGCCGGCTCCGGCGCTGTCGGTCACGCCCGGAAAGCTGGACTACCTCAAGTCGAAGCTCAGCTCGTCGCCCAAGAAGGAGATGCTGCTCTTCCACCTCCAGCAGAAGCGGGCCGAGCGCGAGCTGCGGGCGGGCGGAGCGATGGCTCAGGCCCACCAAGCAGCCAAGCCGCAGCAGCCGCCCGCGGAGCCGTTCGCGATTGAGAAGGAGAGCCCCGCGAAGAACTTCTCGCGGGGCCGCACCGGCAGCCTCCTGTCGCAGAACCTTGAGGCCAGCTTGGCCACCGCCTCGTCCAGCAGCAACAGCGAGAGGTGCCCACCTCACCTCCTTATTCATCCAATCTCGCGCCTTACAATCTCTATGCCATCGTGTCGTGTGTCGTGTGTCGTGTGTCGTGTGTCGTGTGTCGTGTTCTCGGGTAGTGGGAGCAGTGGCAAAGGCGGTGGGCTCAGTAAGAGTACGCCAAGTACGCCGATCAGGAGGGGCGGCGTGACGGAGGTGGTGGTGAAACCGGCGCTCGGCCCGCACAAGAACTATCGCAACAGCTACTACTCATCGCTCAAGCTCCACTCGCCCTCGCTCCCCTCGCCCTCCGACATGGCGGCAGTCCAGGCCCGCAACTCGGAGCTGCGACGCGTGCGCAGCATCGAGCGCGAGCAGCGTCAGCAGCAGCGACAGGCTGGCTTGCGAGGCGCGCCACCGTCAGCGTCGGTGGGCAACGCGCGCGAGCGCACCGAGCTGCCGCCGCGCAGGCAGCTCGATTTTGAACGCGACCCCGCGCTGACCGCCAGCGGGCGTAGTGTGACGATCGGCGCCCTAGGTTCGGCGGCCAACAAGAAGAGCGCGGTCGTGCGGAAGGCGTCGGCGCCGGCGCCGGCGGTCGCGGCCGGAGTGTCCACGTCCAGCGGCGACAAGCGGTTGAGCGGGGGCAGTGGCGGCAGTGAGGCCTCCGGCGCAGTGGACGCGCCTACCAAGGCCAAGCTTCAGCGACCGATATGGGTACGCCACCGCACACACGCACACCCCTCGCACTGCACGCGCTTACACGTGTGCGTACCAGGCTCGAGATTCGGAGCACACAAATTGTGGCCTCTGCGATGCAACTTTTTCCCTCGTCGTGCGAAGGGTACTCCGCCCCCCTCCAACAAGCGCAGCCCGCCCGGGCCGGCGATTGACTCTTTTGAGTGCTCTCTCGCTGACGTCGCTCGCCGCCAAATGTTGGTGATCAGCACCACTGCCGGGTGTGTGGGCAGTTATTTTGCAGCAAGTGCTGCGAGAAGACGACGGTGCCGGACTTGGAGTACGACACCCCGGTCCCTGTGTGCCAGCTGTGCTTCCCCACCCTGCCTCCGCCGCCCGCCGGGCCATCGACCGCCGCCACCCCGTAGACCGCGGGCAACACGAAGAATAAACAACTCCGAACCAGCGCAACAAAACAAAATTCGGCGGAAACACTGCGACATACTCGGAGTAAACGGCCTGTACACTCAAGGAGAAGGGAGGGAAAACACCGGATCTCGGTTTGCCCAGGTGGGGTGAACAGTTTGGTGAAAAGCAACACCAAAGCAAGCGAGAACCGCGGCTGTTCGTTGCAGTGGTTGGGCGTTTAAATAGGGGGCTGAAGTTGCACGAGTGAAACAACAACGACTCCAGCCGGCACAGCTCAACACATCAACGACCACTATTCCACTCCAACCACAGGTGTCGGTCACAACCTTGCTTTGCTCTCTTCGAGTTTTGCTGTTCGCAGCTGACGGTGTGGCTGTGTGGACGTGAACAGGAACGACATCATGTTAAAGAAGGCCTTGATCGCGATCGCCGGCGTGCTCACCCTCAAGCACTTCAGGGAGAAGAGACGTGTCAGGCGGGCCGTCGCCTACTAGTAGTGGCAGTCCAGCGGACCGCTGTGGGCAGAGACCTACGCGTTTGGCCGGTGATCAACAATAAACAACCATCCTCAAGTTATACTCTACACGCACACGCTCTCTCTCGTGAGCCGAGGGAACAGGCTGACCTTTAGATCGCTAGATGGCGTCGGCCTCCTCGCCGTCGTCCTTGGTGTCGCCGACGAGAGGAGCGTTCTGGGTCGGCGAGTGAGAAGGCGAAGACAAGCCCTCCGTGGTGCCTACTCGTGGGGCGGTGGTGGACGATGGCAAGGCATTCCTCACGTTGATCCCTTCCACCGCCTGCGCCAGCACTAACGCTCCGTTGTTCCACACCTACACACACAGAAAAGAACAACCAACACCGGTTAGCCATGATGTGCGCAAGTGTGAGGGGAGAGACGCAACAGACCTCGACGCTCGCTGTCCCGTGCTTGTCGATCGCCAAGCCCTCGCCATGCTTCTTACCGTGGTACCACTTCCCCATGAATGTCGACCCGTTGGCGTTCCTTAGCTCGCCCTGCGCCACCAGAACAAGAACACAAACGAGACCAAGTGTGTGCGGTGTGCGAGTGCGTGTTCATCAGATCTCGTCCTTGACCAGACTGACCTTTCAATACCACCAGCGAAGAGCTCGTACCAGCCCGTGCTGTGCGTTTTTGTAGTAGGATCCCCTGTACAACCGACCGTCCGTGTACGTCCGCACACCTTGGCCATGTCTGTCCTCGATCGAGAAGGGAGAAGAAGAAGGGGAAGAACCGATCAGAGCGAGAAAGAGTCGAAGACACCGTGTCACGGCCGAGCTCGGCCGCCACTCGGTACCTGGAGTCGTGATACCAGTCCCCCTCGTAGGTCTCCCCATTGTGAGCCCAGAACATGCGACCGTGCCCGTGCTTTCTTCCCTGCTTGAAGCCGCCCTGTGTCGTTCGAAGAAGAATAGAACCAATTCACTTAGGTGTGTGGCGTGTGCGTGCGTGCGTGCGTGGCGCGTGCGTGAGTGCGTGCAAGGTACCTTGTACTCGCTTCCGTCAGGCCACTTCATGGTGCCGGTGCCTTCCTGCAGCTCCTCGCGGTAGTCGCCCTCGTAGATGCGGCCATCGGCGTACACGCGCCGGCCCCAGCCGTGTCGCTTGCCCTCCTTGAACAGGCCCGAGTACACCCCGCCATCGGCGAACGTGTGCACGCCCTTGCCCTCTCTCTGTTCGCAAAGACCCTCACGACGTTGATGAGCACACACGACACGACCAACGACACGACACACGACACACGACACACGACACGTACGAGTCCGTTCTTGAAGTGGCCCTTGTAGAGGGAGCCGTCTTCCCATTGCATGACGCCCGTGCCTTCGATCACGTTGTCGCGCCACTGGCCCGCGTACTTGCGGCCATCTGGCCACACGATGCTGCCCGCCCCATGAAACTTGTTGTGCTCGTTGAGTTGCCCGACGTACGTTGCGGCCTGGGGGTGGGGCGGGGGTGCCGCCTCGTCCACGAAATCATCGCCCGCATCGTGATCGGATGATTGGCAGATGGAGAGGCCGTCGAATGCTGCGATGGTGGATGGGCAAGGCGAAGAGGGAGAAGGCGGGCTCGACAAAGCTGGCGATTGCATTGCCAGGTGCCCTTTGTTTTTTTTTGTTTGCAATCTAATCGAAACGATTTAAATTCATTTTTTAAAGTAGAGTTTCTGGTTTCCGCGAAATAGTTCGTGCCGTCCTTTTATTGGCTCCCGTTTCAAAATAAAGGAAAAAACAACAAAAAAAATAATTGGGTGCTTAGTTGTCCTTCATCTTCTTCGTCGTCTTCTCCACGTTCTGCGCAAGGCCAACACCGGTGGTCTCCCGCAGCTTCCTGGCCCTGTCGAGGAAACCCTCGGTGAGGGCCGAGTCCAGAGCCTTGTGCGGCAACACGTGGATCAGGACCTTGCCCTTGATGATGCAGAAGAAGAAAATGCACGTCAGCCAGCAACAAGAAGGCACCAGAGGGCGGTGTGTTGTGTGTTGTGTCATGAGTCGTGTGTCGTGGGTGGAGTACGATGAAGGTCTCCCAAGCAGACGCGATGATGGTCTGGACGGGAGCAGGATCGCTCAGTAGCGCGTTCACAACCCTGGCCACCACACGTCAGCAGTTGTGTGCGAATTCCTAGGAAGAGTAAGCAGGCGCGCAAGGTACATGGTGGCGATGTTGACGGGATCAAGCAGGGTTGTGTTGTCCAAAATTGTCGCCTGAGCCTCGCCCAGCTCCTCCCAGCATTTCTTCGGCGCGTTGCGAGACAAAGGCAGAAAGATGATTATTAGTGTCGGCTCGCGCTCCCCCTGCTACTCTGTCCACTCAGCACCTGGCACATACCTCTGAGTACTCCAATCGCTGCCTTGCGGCCACCATGATGGGCGTGTTGGAAAAGGTTGGCTGCGCAGCCAAAGGCAAACGGTTGGGTTAGCAGACATTGATGATGATGATTGGCGGGAAGTAGAACAGGCCCAGAGTGGTACCTCGATGGCAGACACTCGGATGCCAAAGGGGCTAAGCTCCCTGCGGAGCACAGCATTCAGGGCCTCTGCCGCGTGCTTTGAGATGCAGTAGGCACCCACAAGCGGCATGGCAATGAGTCCTGCAGCACGAAGGAACGAGACCAAGTGGTGCGAAAAGATCAGAAACAATGAGCAGGAGAGCTCTTCTGGCACGATGTACCGGCCATGGAGGTCATGTTGACAATGGAGCAGGTGCCCTCGCCCGCTGCCTTGAGCTTTTCGTTCTCCTCTTTGAGAAGGGGGAAGAAGGCCTTTGTCATACGGTAGATCCCGAAGCAGTTGATGTTCATGGTTCGGACCATCAGCTGCACGCGCACGCGCGCACACAAACCCATCCTTAAGTGGGCCGTGCCCAGGCGAGAGAGGCGGCCGGAAAGGAAGTTACCTCCTCGGTGCAATCTACGATCGAGATGCTTGGGTGGCCGATGCCCGCGTTGTTGAACAGGCTGCACCACGTGAATGACCACGCCCGGGTGAGCCAAAGCGGTCGCATGATGGCGGGTTGAGTTCACTGCCTGGCCTAAAGCGAGACTAAAGCGCGTACCCGAAGACGCCCTTGCCGCTGTCCTTCACCTCCTGCACGAGCGCTTCGATCGACTTGGTGTCGGTCACGTCCACCCTTCACAGCGCCGCGGAGGTACACATGTGACAACAGCAATCAGCTCTGGCAGTGGTGGTGCGATGGCTGTGGGTGACGTGGTGGTTGTTACCTGCGAGTGTGGACGTTGGGGTTGTCTCGCCACTCGGCCAAGAGTAGCTCCTCGTTGAGATCGACGGCGAACACGTAGCCGCCCTGCTCGGCAAGCATCTTGGTCACTGCCGACCAAGATGAGGGAGGTGAGAGAAGGCGAGGTCCCATCTTTGGATCACATCAATGTAATGGAGGGGCACGATTTGAGCTTTTTTTCCCACCTTCTTTGCCGAAGCCAGATGCGGCGCCAGTCACCACGAATGCCTTGCCCTTGGGGCTGATCCTACGCGCCGCAGAAGGCCGCCACAACCACCTCAGCCCATAGGCCAGCACCAACCCCACCAATACCAGCCCCGCCGCGAACTGCAGCATCACGCGTGTGGATGGAAGTCGAATCGAGTAGAAAAGAAATGGAAATGGAAATGGAAATCTTTATCAGATTGTACAAAGCATTTTGCAGATTCCATTACCGTTCTGTTCCATTCCGTTCAGCAAGGGGCTGAAGTACAAAGGCCGCGATTGATTGCTCAGCACTGAAGGCCGGGGAAGGCGGCCTGGAGGCAGGGGCAGCAGGTGCCCACGTTGGAGCCCAGGCAGTCGAAGCAGGCCGAGGGGTTCTGGACGAAGGCCTTGCACTGATCGAAGCACTTGGCAATCGCACCCGCGCACTGAAGGCCGAGTTCAACCGTGCAAGCGCTCTCACTTATGATGATGACGTTGAAATCATGATGGTTGTGAGGGGGGGATGTTACTATCTAGAGAGCCAAAGAAGAGGAGGAGTGTAGGAGGTACGGCATGGCGGCAATGCAGGCCACGGCGACGGCGAAGAAGGCAAGCACGAACAGAACGAACTTCATCTTGAGGGTTGCAGATGAAAGATCTGTCCCGGCACACAGCGGGCCCGCAAAGACCACAAGGTGGTGAAAGTCGTGCAACCTTTCCGTGCTGCCTCATTAGCTGCCGTCCCAGCCAACCGGCAGCCAGCCACAAAAAATAAAAGATAATTACACAATAAATGAATAAATAAAATCATGAGAAAGAAATTCAGAAACTATTAAAAAAAATAAAGTCAATAAATGCATACGATTGGATCACAACCAGCAACGAGTTGCAGTGAAAAAAGGGTTTTGTTCACCTATTTCCAAGGCACGAAGGGAGAACGCCAGGCAACGGATTCCCTGCGATAATCACAACAAAGTGGATCGAATGAAAAATGGCACAAACGCAGATGCTGATGCAGCGGCCGGCCTACATGGAAGCGCTGGAGGGCCTTTCCGCGGCTGGCCTCATGTTGGTCGATCAATTGAAAGAGGCGGGGCGCCAGGTGCGCCTCAAGGATGAAGAGATGAGGCGCGAGGGGAGCACGGTGGCCCGCCGGCTCGAAGAGGAGCTACGCCAGCTCAAGGCGCAACACACCGGCTCCCTCCAGTCCGTCGTCGACCGCCTGGCCGCCACCACTTCCCCTTCACCGCCCCAGGTACCGTGTAGCGCCAAGACCCTCACCCGGCCTCTACACGCCCGCCCACGTAGCGTAGCCAAGACCCTCACCGCTGCTCGGGTGCACAATCAAGGACCTGCTTGTGGCGTTCGTTGAAGGGGCACAGGCCCAAAGGACTGCGCTCGCGGCCAAGCGCGTGGAGCTGGAGCGGCTGCGGGAAGCGCCACCCGGCGCGGAGGCGCGACAGCTGTCGATCGACGCGTTCAACGCCACGCTCGATCTCCTGACGCAGGAGTGCGAGGCCAGCGGCGAGCGCCTGGGCCGCCGAATGCGTGTGCCGTGGCAGCTCCAGCAGTGTGCCGCCATCAACGCCGACGATCATCAGCCCGTCGTGCCGCTCGAGGTGATTGATGAATCTTTTCCTCTTCTTTTCCTCCTCCTTGGTCCTGGCGTTGACGTGCAGGCTACATGCGTGGTTGGCTGTGTGGAAAGGGTGGACGCATTATCGATGCCGATGGCAACAACGTGTGGGGCAGCGAATGCTACTTATGTGGCTGGGAGATTCAAGACGGAGCTAAGGTAGGCATCGCACGCACGCACGCAGCCTGTGCGAAAGTGAGTGCGTGCAACTAAGAGAAAATGACTCTTCATAGGGCGAAGGAGTGCAACGCTTCCATTCGCTGGAAGTTCCGCGAGCTGACCAATGCGCGGACTGCTTCCACTGCTGGGCGTCGGTGTGGCGCAGTGTCCCACCCGGTACGCACCTGCCCGCACCCGGTGTGCTTCGGACCCGGTCCCTTACCACTTTCAATGTACAGAAGACGAAGCAGCTCGAGAGCTCCTGATGACGCACAACCCACATCTGGTACATCTCCCCTTTTTCGTGGAGGAGGATAACGTCGACGTCTTCCTCAGGTACACACTCTCCTTTTGTGCTTGGCTCGGCTGAAGCGCCTTAAACGTGCGTGCTCTCAACCAAGGGATCCCATCATCGAGGCGTCCACCCTTGCCGACAGCGTCCACATGGTGTTCAACGTCTACGCCCAGCGGCCTTGTCTCGGCGTGCGACGGCGCCAACCAGTCCTGGAGGACTCAACCGCAGACAGGTAACGCGCATGCCCAAGCTCGCGGCTGAGTGTGAACGTAATCTCTGAATATCTGGAGGAATGGTAGGTATGGCCCCTACGAATGGCTGACGTATGACGAAGTGTACCAGCGGGCGACCGAGATCGGCTGCGGCCTTGCGGAGTTGGCCCAAACCCACCAAGCAATGGCACTGGCGAAGCAGAGCCGAGAAGAAGAGCTCGCTAAAGAGGCGGCGCGGGGGGATGCGAAACCGGGCGCACTCGTGAGCATCTGCAGTAGCAACCGGCCGGAGTGGTTGATGGTAGACTTTGGCTGCGCCATGCATGGCCTCATCACCGTTGGCCTGCACACTTCCTGGCCGCTCGATGAGGTTTGTATTTCCACTTCACTTCATTCCTGTCATACCACAGCATATTGTCTCACAAACACATGCACCATCATCGCACAGTTGGTGTACGTGCTGAACAATTCAGAGGCGGACTACGTGGTGGCGGACTGGGACAACTTCGAAAAGTTCGTCCGCATCGCTCCCCAGTGTCCGCACCTCATGGGCGTTTTCGTGATGCCCGGCAGCAACTACCACTATGGCACCGCGGGTGGCGCAGACCATCAGCAGCGGCTCGACCTGTGGAAGCAGGACCACAGAGAGACCCTCCCTCTCCGCGTCGAATCACTGTCGTGGCTGCAGCGCAAGGGGAAGCATGACTCCAAGCTCCTACGGCGGCTTAAGCGAGCCGAGCTGCAGGCGCACCGAATAGCCAGGCGAGCCGAAGAGCAATCTGCCGGCGAACAACGGCCGGCGCCCGAGGACCCGGCCGCCATCTTCTCGCTCATCTACAGCAGTGGCACGACAGGAGTACCCAAGGGCATCATCGCCACCAAGGGAGGCTGGCGGTCAGACAACGTCAACAGCCCGGTAAGGCTCGCGCTTTCATTTTCCTGAGCTAAGTTCAGTTTCTCATGAATGTGGTGGTGGTGGGTGGTGCGTACATCCAGCGCTATCTGGTGCCCGACGCGGTGCTGTCCTACGCGGCGCTTGCTCACGGGATGGATCGGGGCATGTGCTGGCAGACGCTGGCCAATGGCGGCCGGGTGGGCATCTGCTCCCGCGGCGAGGAGAATGTGCTCGACGATGCGCGGGCACTCAACCCGGTACTGTTCGTGGCCATGCCGCACGTGTGGACCCGAATCTATTTGGACTTCCGACAGGCGCTCGCCGCCGAGCTTCTTCTTGAAGAGTCGGGCGACGAGAGCCTTGCCAAGCAGCGGGTCCTTGCGCGATTCTCGACGATCCTTGGTATCTCCCTCCCCCTGCCTGGTGGTGACCAGTTCTCTCACCACCTACGTGGGTGCGTCGGCCGAGCAGGGAACCGCCTGATGCAGGCGGCCACGGGTGGTTCGGCGACCAGCCCGCAGGTGAAGGAGTTCCTGCGCGAATGT
>CDFC01056985.1:771-14123 GCA_000826385.1 Acanthamoeba rhysodes | reverse complement strand
GGTGGTCGGTGGTGGTCGATGCTCTTTATGTGTGCCGGTGTTCCTCGAGGACAACTCGACCAGAGAAGAGTGGAAGGGGATGCGATGATCGTCAGTAGTAGGACGAGAGGGTGGAAGTGGTGAAGGCGCCAAAGTCCTGCGTTTCGTTCCAGCGCGTGGCCAGGGGCGGCACGCCCTTGGGCAGGTGCTGCGCGCCCGAGCCTCGGGTGGCCTGAAAGGGGGAGCGGACACGACGCACGGGTCAGAACGCCGAGCGATGGGCGCCAGGACAGGAGCGGGAACGCGAAGCCATACCGTCTCAGGTTCAACGCCGGCGGGCACGGTCATGGGTTCGTCCCACATGGGCTCCATGAAGACGGCCATCGTCTCCCTGCTCACGCCGCGGGCCTTCTCGCCCGCCGCACCTCGCACGCAGTGCGGCGTAGCCTGCAGGTAGCCTCCGCTGTGGATGCACGCCGTCTCGCCTGTACCACCGCACCCGGCAAAGATGAGCACATTCCTCAACCACAACGTCCAGCCCGTGGCACACGCGCAGCAGCTGGAGTAGAGAGGTGCGGGTACCAATTTGGAAGACCATGTACTCGGCGGGGATGACGGCCTTGACCAAATCGCCGTTCCTGGCGCGAATGTAGAGACCGGACGAGGGGTCGGGGTTGGTGACCTCGGCGCCCTCCTTGCTCATGTACATGGCCGGGACGAGGCCCGTCAGCGAGCCGTGATCGTTATGCCAACCGCACCAGGAAGAGACGTCGGCCTGTGCCACATGATAGGACGCGCGTTCAGTGACCACGTGGGGCACGAGCGCTCACTCACTCCGCAACGAGCACGTACGTCGTGGGTGGACTGGCAGCTCTTCTCGCCACACTCCTCGCTTGTGAATTCCTCGATGGGGAAGTAGTGAAGGGCGCGGCCCTTGGCCGTTCGGCTCTCCCGCACAATACGCTCGAGCTTGCCCTCCTCGAACGTCGGGCACTGCTTCTTCACGAAGATGTCGCACTGTACACGCGACGTCACGGCAGGATGATGGTGGAATGAATTAGTACGCTTTACGTGCAAGCCAGCCTGCAGACAGTAACGAAGAAGCTTACCTGTTTGGCAATGAGCAAACCCACGTCCACGAGCAGCTTGCCCATGTTCATGAAGCCATCCCTGAACTCTGGCATATTCTCGGGCCAGATGTTGGGGTGGCAGAACGCAGGGTGCCTGCATGCAATGACGATGACGATGATGATGGTGAAGGTGAAGGTGATGGCGTGGTGGTGGTTAGGCAGCACGCTGCGTCTTGAGGTGAACGGTGGCATAGACGGGGCGCACGCACTTCTTGATGAGCTCCTCGTCGTCGAACGGGCGGTCGAAGACGGGGTTGTTGTAGTAGGAGCCCTTGGAGAAGTCGGGCTTGCCCTCGAGCACCTCCTTGCCGTGCGACCAGCCGAAGCTGTAGCTGCTCTCCAGGTGCTCTGTCTTCTTCTTGACCTCCTCGGGCTGGGTGGCGAACCTGCGGGACAAAGAAGGGCTCTCTGAGATCAGCAGCCGAACGACCGGGCGAGCAGAGCAGCAGCGACTGTACGTACTTGTGGATGAGAGGCAGCAGCTCACCACGAAGCTGCACGAAGTCGGGCACGCCACGAACGGCGAGGATGCCCAGACCGTTGAAGCCGTACGCCTCTTCGATCGCGGCAGACAGGTCCACCTGCAATTTAATTCGAATCGTGGCCAAAATTTGAATTAAAAAAAGAGTTAATTGATCCCAGCTCCACCAAAATCTCATCAATCGATGAGAGCACCAAGCATTGACAATCGCAAATTGAGATTTTTTTTGGTACATTGGGTTGCACGAGGTCGCCGTAGTTGAGCACGACAACCCGGCGGGCCTCCTTGCCGTCAACCGGTGCCTGCAGGTACTCCACGTTCTCCATCAGTGCTGTGTGTGTGCGTGCGTGCGTTGTGTGCCAGAGAGAGCTGGGATTAAGCTGCGCGAGTAGTAGTATCGCCGAGCCCGTGCGACCCCGGAGAGTTTGTAACGGTGGGAAAAGAGAGCAGGAGAGGAAGATATCGCGGGATGAAATTCGCCCGGCCCACAACCAGCCTTTCGCCCCGACCCTCGCTCCGTGGTTAGTCCAGCCGTGGGGCGAAAGAGCGGGAGCGAGAGGCAGTGCGAAATTTGTTTTGTGTGGTTTGGCCATTGGGCAAATCGCCGTAGCGGTCACAGAAAGAAAAACAGAATTCTGGCAAGTGCCGACTCCCCTACCCAGCCAGTTGTACTAGATGGTACTAAACGACCCTTGGAGCAACAAGCTTGTTGGTGTGGCGCGATAAATAATGTGGTTGTACATAGAGCAGCCGGTCCAGAGTGCAGCTACATCTTCAAGGACTTGTGGCACTCATTGCACACGCGAACAGGACGCGTGTGCGATATGGAGGGGATGATGGCCTGCTGGGCTGAGCACGTGCCGCAGAAGACGCCACCTGTACGCAGCAGCATCATCATGGGAGCAGGTGAGACACGACGAGTCTGGCCAGTCTGGCGAAGAGAAGAGAGGCCCGACCGGCCACGTACCGCAGCTGCGGCAGTGGTGCTTCCGCCTGGTGATGCCAAAGGAATACTCGCAGGATGGACACTGCTTCACAGCCTCGTCCGGTACCCACTCCCTCGATCCCTGGGCGCGCGTGGTGGTGTGAGTAGCCAGAGGAGAAAGTGGCGCGATCATTATTAATGGTACCTCGTCGGCGCTGAGGGTAGCGGTCATGGTGCCGGCGGGCGAGGAGAGGGCCACGAGTTGCTCGCGCTGCAGTTGATCGATCAGGAAGCTCTTCTCGGTCGCCTCTTGCCTGAGCTCCGCCACCTCCGATTCTTTGATGGCCAACAGCTTGTTGAGCACCTCGGCCTTCTCCTTGTGCGTGGCGGTGATGCCCTCGAGCTCGGCGATCTTGAGCCGGGCCTCGTCGGTCGCCTGTCGCAGCTTCTCCTCGTAGCGCTTAGCCTCGTCCTCCTGGAGCTTGGCCTTGCCCTCGCGCTCCTTCTTCAGTTCGTCGCTCACCTCACGTTCCTGCTTCTTCACGATCTCCATGGCGTGCATCAGCTCGGTGCACTCCTTCAGCGTGCGCTCAACCAGAAGAAACGACTTGGCAAGCTCCTTCGTCTTGCTGTCGAGCTCGACGCGCATCTTGTTCCGCTCTTCGATCGCCTTCTCCTGCTCGCGCCTGGCGTCCGTCGCCAAACGGTTCATCTCGTCCAGCTCGGCTTCCTTCTCCTTGATCCTCTGCTTGAGCGCCTCCTTGGCCTCGTCGAGCTCACGCTCCCTGCTTCGGGCCACGCTGCTCTCCTCGGCCTCCCGGCTCTTTGCCTGCTTCTTGTACTGCCTACGCTTCTCTTTGGCGCGCTCGAGTCGCCCGCGCACCGCCACCAGCTCGCGCTCGTGCTCCCGCGCCAGCCGCTCCTTCTCCTCGGCCAGCTGCTGCAGCTGCAGCTTGGCCCTGCGCTCCTCGTTGAGCTGCTGCTCGCCGCTCCGCTCCATGCGCAGGATGTCCTCGATTTGGCGCCGCATCTCCTCCACCTCCCGCTTGTTCTCGGCGTCTCGCTTGGTGAACGCGCTCTCCTTCTCCCGCTCGCCAGCGAGCTGCGCGGTAGCCTTGGCCAGCGCGTCGTGGGCCTCCAGCTGCAGCCGCCCGGCCAGCGCTTCGGCCGCCTCGAGCGCACGGATTCGTACGTCGCGCTCGGCGACGGCCGACCTCCACTCCAGCTTCTGCTCCTTCCTGAGCTCGCGTTCGTGGTCGAGCTCGCGCTTGGTCTTCTCCAGCTCCTCGCTCCGCAGCTCCACCAGCCGGCCCTTCACCTCGAGCTCCTCGCGCAGCTCCTCCTGCTGGGCGACGATCATCTTCGCATTCTCCTCCAACCGCTGCTTCTCTTCGTCCGCGTCCTTGGTCACCTGCAACAGCTGGGCCTTGAGCTGATCGACCGCCTGCTGGCCCTCGCTGGCGACGCCCTCTTTGGCCGCCTCAAGCTCTCCCAGCTTCTCAAGCAGCTCGGCTTCTCTGCGGTCGTGTCGCTCCTCCAGCTCGCACGCCCTGGCCTCCGCCGCCTCGGCCCGCTCCTTGAGCGCCGCAGACGCCTGCTCGGCCTGGGCTAGCCTCTCCCGTCCGGCTAGTTGCTCCGCCGCGCTCCGCTCCTCGGCCGCCGCGAGCTTGCTATCCAGCTCGCTCTCCCTCTCGACCAGGCCATCGATCTGCTCCTTACTAGCGACGCGGGCCTCAGCGAGCGCCTTCTGCAGCTCTTCGGCTTCGGCCCTGACGCTCCGCACCTGCAGGTCGACCTCCGCGCTGCGCGTTTCGAATTCCTGCCGGGTGTGCGCCAGCTGCGCGTCCTTCTCCGCGAGAGCGACCTTGAGCTCATCCTCACGTCCACGCAGCTGTTCGATCTCGCTCTCCTTTGCGGTCAGCTTCGCCACCAAAGCTTCGATTTCGCTTTCTCTCAGCGCGTTGACTTGCGCTAGTTCGGCCTCACTCTTGGCCTGCAACTCCTTCACCGTCGCCTGGCCGGCCAACTCCGCCTCGCTCAGCCGTTGCTGCAGTGTCTCTTGCTGCTCCGCCGCCTGCTTGAACTGCCTCTCCTTCGCCTCGAGTTCCGCGCTCAGCCTGCTTCGCTCGGTGCGGTCCGCCTCGCTCTGCCTCTCCGACTCGGTGCGCAGCTGCTGCAGCTCGCTTATGACTGCCGCCTCCTTAAGCAATGCGGCCGCACGGAGCGATTCAGAGTCACGCGCCGCCAGCGCCAGTTCATGCAGCTCGACGCGCAAGGCTTCGGCCTCCTTCGCGCACTCTCGGCTGCGGCGGTCCTTCTCGTCGCTCTCCTGCTTGGCCGCCTCCACGGCCTGCTCCAGCGCGCCGACCTTCTCTTCGAGCGCGCGCCTGAGCTTCACCTCCTCGAGATCGCTGCCCTCGCGTCCTTCGAGCCGGTGCTGCATCTGAATGATCTCGCGCTCCTTCAGCTCCGCCTTTTCCTCGGCCCGCTTCACCTCTCGCTCCATCTTCTCGTTCTCCATGCGCAGGTTCTCGGCCTCGCGCGCGAGCCGCTCCCTTTCCTGCTTCTCTTGCTTCCTGGCCTGCGTCTCGCGCTCCCACGCGGCCACCTTGGCCTCGCTCTCCTTGCGCACCGCGGCCAGGTCCTCCTCGAGCCTGCGCACGACCTCGGTCTTGAGCTGCAGCTGCTGCTCGAGCGTCTGCCTTGCCTGGGCCTCCTCACCCTCCTTATCTCGTCGCTTTTGCAGCTCGGCCCGCAGCTCAGCAAGCGCGAACTCGAGGCTCTGCTTGGCCTCGTCCACCGTCGTTCGCTCCTGCGCCTTTTGCTGCAGTTCGGCCTCCTGTCGTGCTCGCTCCTGCTCCCACAGTTGCTGCGCTTCGGTGAGTTCGCCGACCTGTGTGTTCAACCGCTGCACCTCCCCGCGCGCGATTTCGAGCTCGTCTCTGGCACTTTTATGAAGCGCTTCCGCGTGCGCCCTTTCCTCGCTCCGCACCCGCGCCGCGTCGGCCAGGCGCTCTCGATCGCCCGTCGCATCTTCCCGGGCACGCGCGAGTTCCTCGGTGAGCTCTCGCACCTTTGCCGCTAGCCCCTCACTCTCGGCGCTCGACTGCTGGGCCGCGCTCTCGCTCCGCTCAAGCTCCTGGCTAAGCGTTAGGACCCGTTCAGTCTTCTCCTTGACGCTCTGCTCCAGCGCGCTCTTCTCCGCCGCGAGTTCGTCGAGCTGCGCCCGCCACCGGCGTTCGCGCTCCTCGAGCTCCTGCTGGTCTTTGGCGCGCGCGCCACTATGCTCGTCGTGGGCCGCCTTCTCCTTGGCCCACTCGTCCCGCGCTCGCTCGTGCGCTTCGATGTGCCGCTTGAGCTTGTCGATGTGCTCCTGCTTGGCTCGGGCCTCGTCGTCGCGCTCCTGCGTGACCCGCGCCAGCTCCCTTTCCAATCGCTCGATGTCCCGTTTCTTCTCCTTTACCGCGCGCCTGCTCTCCTTCTCAGCAGCCAGGGACAGCAGGTGCTCGCCTTCCTTCCGCCGCAGGGTCTCCTCCAGCTTCTCCTTCTGCTCCTCCAGCTTGCGCTTTTCCTGGCCCCCCTCGGTTTAGTGATGCACTGTGCGTGCGCGTGCGCGAGCAACGATCGGCTGCGTTGAAGCTCAATTGATTGACTGTACCTCGTCGAGACGCCTTCGCTCCACTTCGTGGTCCTCCTTGGTCTCGCTGAGCTGCAACTCCATGCGTGCGATGACCTCCTGCTTGTCGCGGATGAGTTGCCCCTGCTCCTCCATGCGCCTCCGCAGCTGCTCGTTCTCACCGTCCTTCTTCCGGCTCTCGCTCTCAGCACTCTGCAATCGCTCCCGGACGTCGCTTATCTCCTCCTTGACCTCCCTCAGCTGCTCCAGCTCGAGCCGCAGCTTGTCCAGCTCGACCTCAAACGCGGCCTTGGCGCCCAGGTCGGGCGACCGTCGGTCCTCGGTCGTCTCCCGCGACGAGTCGTCCCACTCCTCCATCTCGACCAGCGTGTAGGCCTTCAGATCGTGCGGCAGAATGTCGAAGTCAATGTCCTTCAGGCACAGGTTGAAGTTGATGGCCGACAGTGGCGACAACAGGTCGATGCACTGTTTCATCTCCACATCAGAGCGAAGAACGGCAAAGTTCTCATACCAGTCCTAGAGGTAAAGAGGGATCGAGGGTTGAGCAAAGTAAGCATTAACGACACCGCACGTAATTGCAAGGAGGAGGAGGAAGAAGAGCCCACCCTGGTGATGGATTGATCGGCGGCCAGCGATTTGAGGTAGACGTCCAAGCACTTCTCCATCAGCGCGTAGCGAATCCTGCGTGATCTCCATGAAGGTTAGGGATGCTTGACGCAGCGACTAGTGAGTGAGCGGCGGAAAGCAGGCGCGCGGCGTACCATGCGCGTCCTCGGCCGAGGAGCGTCTTTATGTGTGGCATCTCGGCGATGGACTTGATGCAGTCGGAAGCGGAGGGGTCCACTCGTACCAGCAGCTCCACGTAGTTCCAGTAGTCCTTCTTCGTGAAGAAGCTGCTTTTATCTGCGCGCCACGAACACGTGTAAGTGTGCGCCACAAACAAAACGAATAAAACGAATATAAAACAATTTTAAAAAAATGAATAATGAATACAAAATGGATGGTGAGGAAGGAGAACCCTTGAGCCCAAAGCGGAGGATGAGCTCGACCACGAGACAGAGCCGGTCCAGCTGAGGCGTGGGATCGTTGACGGAGGCGCCCTCATCTTCATCTTTGCACGACTGGAGGAAGTAATCTATGGAGATTTTGAGCTCGTTCAGAAGGTTCCTTCGTTGCTGCCACTGCAAATTATCGTTCAATCAGCTCCACATGTGTTGGAATGTACCAATTTCACAACAATTATAAATTATGTGAATTAAATGTTAAATTAACTCCAATTGGCAGGCACGCGCACTCTTTTATCAGCCATGAAGGAGCCTATCTACCTACGAGCTGCTAATCTGGGTGGAGCGGCAGAGGTCAATTCCGTTTCGCTCGAGATGTCGCACAACAATCTCTCGCGGAAAAGAGGGAAAGAGAGAAATCACCCAAGAAATTAGCATTAAAGGTGCCATGTGGGGACTTCAACGTGGCCACCCTCCACGATCGTGCGTGTGCGTGTCGTGGAGTTTGGACTCACGTTGTTAGTCGCGGGTGCTTCTCCAGGTCCAAGTGGATGCCCCAGTCCTGCCCTACAGATATCATGCAGCACGGCGTCTATTTGTGAGGACTAAACATGCACCCCTTGAGTGTGTTAACATTTTGGCGACGGTGGCTCAGTCGGCCATGCCATTCCACCAGCGGAGGACGGTGTTGGCGTTGAGGCCGTTCTGGCCCACCGTGGCCTCGGGCCTGGGGTCCGGCAGTCGCCCGTGGTCGGTGACCAGTTTGACGTGTGCGCCGGCGGCGACGAGAAACGAAGACAGGTGAGGCAGGCCCACTCCGCCGGCAGCGGTGGTCTTGGTGAGCACGTCGGCGAGCGTGTCCGTGGGCGAGACGTCGATGGTCCATTTCTGCGTGTCGGCCCATCTGCGGGGCATCATGCCCGAGTACCCAGTAGCCACGGTGAGCTTGAAGGTCTTGTTCTCCTCGGCAGACATGTTGCTGTTGGTGATGGTGGTGTTGTGTGTCTCCTTCTCCCTGTTTGTCTACGTGTTGATTTAACTGAAGTTTTATGCGCCCAATGGCCAGGCTCAGTTTTCGCCATCACAAAACAGGAGTTAAGAAATAATAAATAAAGATTAAACACAATCCCTGTGCAGGGTGACGGCTTCAACCCAGTGCAAGAGGGTGAAGATGAGTGGGCAGTTCCTGCATCCACAGTGTAGTGAAGTTGTGTGCCATTTCCACTCTTCAAATGTTCACACCAGGCAGCAGAGGTCATTGCTGCTCTGGTGGTGGGTGACTGTCTTCCAATCACTGTCATTGTTCTTGTGGCCAATGATTTGTATCTTGAGGAATTTCAACCCATCAACAGTCTCAACATTTGCATCCTTGAGGCCAGGTAGTGCTGTGGAGGCTACACATAGCACCCTTTGGATGCAGAGCATGGTCAGCAGCTTGGAGTGGAGCTGCCAGAGTGAGAGGTGGTCACCCCACTTGAGGAACAGATTGCAGAGTGCCCTGATGTCAAAGACCTGGCCATTCTTGATCAGTTGAGTGGTGTGTGTGTACAATCACACAATGCAGGTGTGCAAGTAGAGGGTCTCTGGTGGGGGATGAGCCTGTTGGTTCATAGACTGTGGCAATGGCTGCCAACATCAAGTGAGGGTGGCGCCTGGTCATTGGCCCACCCTAGTGGTGCTCTCAAAGAAGCTTGCAATCACACCCACCACCTCCAATTCAGCTGGTGGGAAGTTGTGTCTGCACTTCCAGCAGTAATTGGGAAGCAGCATATGTAGAGGTGGTACAAGTGGGGTGGCAATGGTATGAAGCTGGATGTGTAGGCTTGCCCTGAGTGCATTGGGTCCCTCACTGCTGGTCAGTGCTGAAAGGTTGAATGAGAGGATGGGTAGGTGGTGCTGGAGCAGGTGTGGTGCATGCCTTTGGACCCACAGGCCTGCAAACAGCTGGTCCTTCTGGGGGCTGTTGGGCATGGAGGCAGGCAGACTTTTTTCTTTTGGTCAAATTTGAGGAGTTTGTGGAGCAACACGAATGGCTGTGGCTGACCAAAACTAGGCTGAGGGAAACGTTTGGTGTTTAATTTCGCTGGCAGTGTTGGCACCGAGAAGACCAGAAGATGAAGCGCGGAAGATCGTCGTCAGCGTCGCGAAAGGAGAAAGAGGTGAGCCCCGACCCGACGTCCTCCAGCGAGGAGGAGGTGGAGGCCAAGAAGAAGAAGAAGAATACGACGACACCCGCCACGAAGAAGACGAAGAAGGCCAAGACCTCTGCGGCAAGTCCGGCCAAGAAGAAGGCCAAGCCCTCTAGCTCCGATACGGAGGACCAGAAGGAGAAGAAGCAGCAGACGAAGAAGAAGACCACCGCTGCCGCAGCCAAGAAGACGAAGAAGAAGACGGCAACGCCCACCAAGCGGAAGACCAAGAAGCAGAAGGAGGCCGAGGCCGCCGCAGCGGCTGCGGGGCCGGTGGAGGAGTGGACCGAGCTGTCGTGGACCTGCGAGCCCTTCCTCCCCGTCGCCCGTCTGCAGGCCCACTGCCAGGCCGTCGACAAGAAGAAAGGTTCATTTTGTTTTTTATTTCGTTTATTTTAATAATAACTAATAATTAATTAATAATTAATAATTTTCCCACATGTGGGAATGAATCGCTTTGGCGCGGCGGTGCAGAGGGCTATGTGTCGCTGCAACAGTTCAAGCGTATATTGTCCGCCACCCTGCCCATGGCCACGTTCAGCGGCAAGAAGGAGGTACGCGCACCGTCGCGGCCGTCGCGTTGTCGCTGGCCCCAACAGAGCGCTTACTGGCATCGTGGATCGATCGTGGTGGTAAATAATGCGTGTGTGGGCAGCTGGATCGCATAGCCGCTGCGGCGGAGTCGCTGGTGCGAAAGGGCTTCGTGCCCTACACGCTGCTCAAGAGTGCGTTGCGACTCTGCGTTGAACTGATGATCACACTACGGATTGGCCCTAACCTTGCCTCTAACCTTTCCTCATCAGGCGCGGCGCCGGCGTCGACCGCAGCGGTCCTGATGGGTAGGCGTCATGCATTGTTGAGTACTGGCGTTTGATGTGGTACTCACAACGTTGGTGCGGTGTCGTGGCCGCAATTAATTGTGCGAACAGCCAACGATCCGGTGGAGGTCTTTAAGCGCGGTCTGAAGACAAACCCCAAGAGTGTCACACCCGAGCAGATCGACGCGATCAAGGAGGACGAACGGCTGCTCGACAAGCTCAAGCAGCAGCACCTGCTTCACTCGCTCGTCAAGAAGGAGAAGCACAGCGAGTTCTCTGTCGCCGCTGCCACCATCCTCCTCGCCATGGGTCTCAAGGTCGACGACAGGTAACTCCCCCTAGCTCCCTGGTCTCGCCCTCCCGGCTCACCCGTTTCCTTCACCACTGGCGGCGCGTCATTACCGCTTACCAGACTTGCAAACGGAGCGACGCCGTTCATCATGGCCTGCAAGCAGCACAATCTGCAGGCGGCTCGCTTCCTGCTGGAAAACGGAGCCGATGTCAACGCCGCAGACTTGGAGAAGATGACCGGTGCACTGCCTTTCATCGGCTTCGGGCGCACTGTTTTTTCCCTGTCCCAGCGTCTCGTTGCTGACGTCAGCGTCCGATGCAGGTCTCTACTGGGCCTGCGTCCACGGCGACCTGGAGCTCGTCAAGCTGCTTCTAGAGCACCGTGGTAAGAGCGATGGCTCGGCCGCCGACGCTGCTGGCGACCAGCCCATTGTCGATGTCAATACCACCACCGAGGTCCATCCCTACAGATCAGGTTCGTACATGCATGGGCGCTGGTGAGCGCGGGTGGTACGTTAAACATAGGTTGCTCACAGCAGCGCTGTTGACGGCACACGCAGGTGGTCTCAGCCCGTTGATTGTTGCGGTTCAGGCTTGCAGCTACCTCTCGGTGCAGCAGGTGCAGAGCATGAAGAAGGAGTACGCCAAGAAGCGGGAGGTGCGGCGAGCCAATGATGAGCAAACCTCCGCTCTTTTGAGTGCGCTCACACTTCGCGCGCGTGCAGAATCAAATGGAATCCGAGGACGAGCAGGCCGCCGACAATTTTGAATACCTTGTGACGGACAAGGAGACCATCGTGTCTCTGTTGCTGCCGCACGTTCGAGACATCAACCAGACCACACCCAGTACGTGCAACAGCGCTGGGTTGTCGCACCGTGCTGATGGATTTTCATTTATATCGTTATCATCACACAGGGGGTGAGTCGGCCATGATGCTGGCTGTGGCGAGGGCGAATCCGTACGTGATCCAGCGGATCTTGCAAACGTTCGCCGATACAATCAAGCTCGACGGTGTCAGCGAGAGCGAGCAGACGTTGCTGCACGCCGCCGTCGGACTCAACGTCTTTGCCTACGAGATCACCAAGTACACACTCCTCTGTATCAATGAACCTCACTCGGCGCTTACTCCCACCACCGCCAGGTTGCTGGCCAATGCGAAGGGAACCAAAGTAAACGCCTTCGATGGCGGCGGTACGTTGAGGACATTCACGTTAAGGTCTCAGCTCGGACGCATGCTAACATGGCACGGTGGGTCTTAGGCAAGACGCCGCTCTTCCGGGCCTGCGAGTCCAACAACACCGACGCAGCACTCGCCCTGCTTCAGGCGGGAGCCAATCCCTCGCTGGGCAGCGGCAAGCAGCTACCGCTCCACCTCGCCGCCCAGTACCACAACGCCTATGTGGCGCACCACCTCCTCGAAGCTGGAGCTGATGTCAACGCCACGGACGAAGGTACCAAGCTCTACTTCTTTTGAGTTCACGTGCCTGACTGGTTTTGTCGTGTGTGTCCTCTCGCACAGACGGCAGGAACGTGCTGCATCTGATCTTTGAGGGCCAACTGTCTCGCATGCGTCACATGTCGGAGACCTCGGAAGACGCAGTGCCGGTGCACCTGCGCTCGTCGCTCAAGAACTGCCTGCGGCTCTTCGGTGCGCGCGGCGCCAACGTCGAGCAGCGGGACGTTATCGGCAATCTGCCGCTCGGCTATGCGCTCGTGTTCAACCACTTCTCGCTGGTGCCCGCGGTCTTGGATATGAGCACGCCCAAGAACCTCGACCTGCTGGCCCCGGTGTGCTACACGCACGTGATGCCGGTCAAGCCCGAGTGCCAGGAGAGCGACTACGACGAGTACGTGCACGCGAAGGAGGAGCAGCGCGAGCCCGCAGCGGACATGAGCGCCGAGGACAAGGCCAAGCTCGGTCAGGTTACCCGGTGGCTGGCGGCGATGCGGGAGTACCGCAGGCGCGAGCGCAGCCTCTCCTCGTTCCGGCAATACGCCGGCGAATCCGCGCTCCACTTCTTCGTCAAACAGGGCAAGCTTGAGCTGGTACTCGACGGTCTCTGGCGCACGCGCACGTCGCCATCTGCAGCTATGCGCGCCATGTGACGTTCTGACCGCTGTGCTCACGCACTTGCGCAGGTGCGAGAGGTCATCGGTCGCTTGGGTGACCCTCGCGAAATCAACACGCCCACCTCCATTTCTGGTACGCACCCTATGCTCATGCTGACCTTGCTACTGGGGGCTCACGCAACACGCACACGACACGAAACAGGCGACACGGCGCTCTTGCTGGCCTGCCGTCGGCAGGACACGCGCATGATGGAGCTGTTGCTCAAGAACGGGGCGGACGTCAACATCGCCAACGCGCAAAATCAGAGCCCACTGCACGCCGTGCTCCAGAGCAGCAACGGGTACGCGCTGGAAGCTCTGGCATGGTCACACGGTGCCAACCCCTCTGCCTTGTTCGCGTCGTGCAGTGACCCGATTGCGAGCGTCTCTCTGCTTTGCGATGTGGAGGGCGTCCTGGTCGACAACCCCGACGCCTCCGGTTGGACCCCTCTTGCTCTCGCCGCCCAGCAAGGAGCAGTCATGAGCTCGCTCTGCCTGCTCAACCACGGCGCCAACATCGACGCCGCCGACAAGCTCGTTCGTCGCCACTACCACCACCGTACCGGCACGTAATGTGGACTCACTGACTTTCGGTTTTCACGCAGGGCAATACTCCGTTGGTCCAGGCCCTGGTGGCGTCTCACGTCACCTACGGCGCACTGCTTATGCAGAAGGGGGCGAGCCTCAACACCAAGGTCACCAAGGCCGTCACCAAGCACAAATGGAGTACGTTACTGCTTGCGCTCCCTATCACGTCTATTTCGGTGTGCTGTGCTGATGCCCGCTAC
>CDFC01056947.1:0-12094 GCA_000826385.1 Acanthamoeba rhysodes | reverse complement strand
CTCCTCGGTCTTGCCGCCATCGCGGGGCTCAGTGATGAGGGTGATCGAGCTAGGCTCGACCTTGGCGCCCGTGACCTTGGTGGCCATCTTGAACTTCATGCCCTGCTTGGCCAGGATCCTCTTGAACTCCTTACTGTGCGGGCAAAGACAATGAACGAGCGCGTGGTGAGCTTCGTGGGTGCGGAGTTCCAACAGTGAATAGTAGAGGCTATACGTACGCGACCTCGCCGTCGGCAGCGCCGCCGCAGAGATTGTCGGTGAACTCGACCACGGTGACCTCAGCACCGAGACGGCGCCAGACCGAACCCTGCCAACAAACCAAAAGCGTGAGCAGGAGAACGGGAGAAGGCAAGGAAAGTTGAGAAGAGAAGAAAAGGATAAGTTGAAGAGATGTGGGCATCGTGGACTGATGAAATAGGCCCATGGCCCCCTTTGGAGGGGCTTGGGCCATCATCGAAAAAGAGGCCCGTTTGCTTGCTATGGCACCATGAAAATATGCCTTGGCCCAACTGAGCGGAACCAAGGCGGCAAAAGTGGTGCGTGGCCAGAGAGACGAAGGGAAGAGGCGAATGAGAGGAGGGGAGAGGGCGCACCATCTCAAGACCGATGATGCCACCACCGATGACAACCATCTTCTTGGGGACCTCCTTCAGCGCAAGAGCGCCGGTGGACGAAACCACGCGCTCCTCGTCGATCTGCAAGCGCCAAAGAAAAGTCGACGTTGGCGATCATGCATTGCGCAAACGCGGCTGAGCGTTTGGAAAGGCTGGGGAGCTGCGGTGCGTACGGGAAGGAACGGAAGGCCGATGACATCCGAGCCGGTGGCGACAATGATGTTCTTGGCGTTGAGCTTCTTCTCACCACCCTCGGCAAGATCAACGGTCACTTCGTTGGCGCCGGAGACCTTACCGAAACCCTTGACGTACTTGACCTAAACGTAAGGAAGCGGTAAGGCTTTTTCCGTTCATGTGTGCGTGCAAGCGCGTGCGCGTGGTGTGGAGCTTACGTTGTTCTTCTTGAAGAGGAACTCAATGCCGGAGGTGAGGCCGTTGACAGCCTTCTCCTTGGACTTCATCATGGCGCCGAGGTCGAGCTTGACGTTGTCGACTGAGGAGGAGTGAACAGCATCAGTTTTGATGCAAACGGGGAGTGCTGTTTTACCGGGGGGGGGGTCGTACAAACGATGCCGTGGTCGGGAAAGTACTTCTTGGTATCATCGTAGATGTGCGAGGCATGAAGCAGGGCCTTGGAGGGGATGCAACCAACGTTGAGGCAGGTACCGCCGAGCTTGCCGCGCTTCTCAACGCATGTGACCTTGACGTAAAAATTTGTTGCAATTAGCTAACCGTCATGGGAATCGTGTATTAATTTGTCCGGCTATGGTACCTTGAGGCCGAGCTGGCCAGCCTTGATGGCAGCGACGTAACCGCCGGGGCCGCCTCCGATGACGACCACATCATCCTGCTCGGCAGCTGTTCAACAGTAGAGTGCCGGCGGTCAATTAAATAAGTTCAATCAAACCGCCCACTACGCGGTAATCCGAGGGAGAGAGAGAGAACGGCCACAGTGTCGCGATGGGCGTACCAGTGGCGAAACCACGCGAAGCGATGAAGGTCCTCGGGAATGCCCGGGAGGCAAAGACACCGCTGGCGGATGTGGGCACCGCGCTACTGGAGGCCTGGATCAATCCTCTTCTCATCTTTTGTGTGTAATGGATACCGTTGCTTCTCCGCGGGCTCTTGAGGGCTTCGATGTCGGCGCAGATCAAAAGACAAGAACCAGCGCCAAAGTGCAAAGAGGAAATGCTTCGAAAAAAGAAAGTCGAGAAATCCCAGTTTTATCCGGACGCGACAGAGAAGAAATAAACTGTCGACGGTCGGCATCGGCTTTCTTCTTTCTTCTCCCTCTCTCATCCCCCAGAGTCACTAGCTTCGGCTTCTTAAAATCCAAAGCAATGGTAAGTGATTTACGAATTCCTTCATGCATCCTCCTCCCAAGCTCCCTCCTTTTCCATGCTGCTCCGCGCTCGGCCTTCCCGCAACGAATCGAGTGTTGAAGCCCCTTAATGGCAAACGAAATACTGATCGATGATGTGTGATTGTAGGCCAAGCGCACGAAGAAGGTCGGCGTGACCGGTAAGTACGGTACCCGTTATGGTGCTTCGCTGAGGAAGCAGATCAAGAAGATGGAAATCACGCAGCACGCTCGCTACACGTGCACCTTCTGCGGCAAGGACTCCGTCAAGAGGACCGCTGTGGGCATCTGGCACTGCAAGGGCTGCGGCAAGACTCTCGCTGGTGGCGCCTGGGTGATGAAGTACGCCGCCTTCTCTGCCATTTCTCCTTATCCATCATTTCCTTACTTCTGGCTTCTCTTCCAGCACCACCGCCGCCGCTACCGTGAGGTCGACTGTCCGTCGTCTCCGTGAGATGAAGACCGCCTAAATTATTCGACCTTGAAAATAAATGTAGTGCGCTGGGTATCTCTATCAATTTTTGCTTCAATGCCTTTTTCTTGTATCCTAGTTGTCAGTCTTTATTGGCACGTAGGTGTTTTCATCGTAGAGTTCGTTCATCTTTTCCTGAATGAGGGTCGCCTTGGCTGCGTCCACCAGTAGATGAGTCTCATCCAAATCCTTGATGACGAAATGATGCTCCTTGTCCAAGAAGAGCAGGAATTGCTTCATCGTAGCATCACTGCACCACACCACCACTGGTCAGCTGTTGGCTCCTTGCTTGTGGAGGAGCAACGCACCAAGTCACCAGCACTCCTTTCGTGGCGTGTACCATTGGCGGTGAGACGAATAAAGTGGTGCGAGACAGACAGTCCCGGACTTGGCGCCCACAACTGCAGTTCGGCTTGGACACTTGCAAACCAACTCTGGGCTCATGTGCACTTGCAAACCTCACAACAAGGATTGAGCTTAGGGCTAGGTCTGGGCCTCAGCTCCTTTGAGGGCCATGAGGGCCAAGCCTGTTTGGTGGTTTCCCTCTCCTTCCACAAAGCAAGCTTGATATCACCACTTGAAGCAAAGCTGACTTGATCCGCGGGGAGCGAGGCCGACGCAGCGCCACACAACCATCCGCCACTGGGAGGGCAGAAGACCAAGAATCCTCTTTACTCGAGGAGCACTGGGAAAACGGAAGGGCCAATAAACTCGACTATCTGTGAATAATCGCAGATCGTCGGGTATCTTGGTGGCCCCACGGCGAAGAACGTCGATGAAGCTGGCCACCAGAATAGTGTCGTTGTTATGCGCAAAGGAGGGGGCCAAGAATGTCGTGGAAGGTGGACATGATAAAACGATTTTTAATAAATTAATAAATGTATTAAAAAAACGAATTATTACTATGATTATTTATTATTGATGTAGTATTCATGTTCTTTTCTTTTTTTATTCTTTCAATTAGGATCGACATGATCAAGCTTCAATCAGCTCAGATGGCTACGTAGCCAAGCACAGCAGCAACGAAGTGTGGCAGTGTGCTCCCCAATGGGGCAGCACCTCCACCGTAGGGCTATCTTTGCCCATCTTGGCAATATATGGCAATTTATGTCAATTGCCCATCTTGGCATCCAGACGAGGGACCCTCACCAATGGAGGTCCGACCACCCAGCGTGCACATCTCGAGCATGGATCAGCCATGCCGGCAACAGCTACTCCGCCACCGGCACCAGCGGCGAATGATGCCCTGCCCCCTGCTGAAGTAGGAGATGCCAGAGCTGAGACACGACCACCGCTTTCACAGGGAGAAGAGACCAGGGCTGGGTCGGGAGGCAAAGGCGAAGGCGATCGTCAGAGGCCATCAGCAACGAATGATCGAGCAGCGGAGCAGCACGCCCCCCATGACAACGACGACGCACTCCTGCAACAAGAGGAGGAGAGGCCCCACACACCGCTCCCCGACGAACCGCCGGCTGGGCCAAGGGCTGCCAACAGGTCGACTAGCCGCGGCCCTTCGCCAGCCGCAGGAGGAGGGGGAGGGTCGGAGACGAGGGGCGGAGCCCTGCACAAGCCTACGTCGCGGGGGCGCCCAAGTCGCCTCGCGCGCCGGGCAAGCGGGTGGCACCCCTCCATTGCGAGCTGGCGGCGCTCTACGAACCCAACGCCCTCACCTCGAGACCAAGAGTGGTGTCGAAGCCTGGTGCGGAGGCCTCCTCCCTCCTCCCTCTCCCCATTCAGCACGCCTTCGTCATTTCATCTCACAGAAGGCTCTATGCTCCCAAATCCCTCCTTCTTCTCCTCAGGGCGCACGACGAACAACAGCCAGTCGCAGTTCTTCCTGGGTTCTTCTTCTTCTTCTTCCACTTCTTCTTCAGGGGACGAACAGCTCCTGTCGCCTGGTCAGGCCGGTGCCAGTGAGGCCCCAACAGGGTCACTGACCCTGCTGGACGAAGGCCTGCACGGAGACGACAGCACTACAACGACGACCGCGGCTGCGGCCGTGGCCACAGCCACAAGCAACAGCACCAAGGCGAGCGCGGGGAGCAGCGTCGCGCCCGGGCTCAACGGCGACCGGCTCGAGGCCGCCAAGAAGCAGTACATCTCGCTCATGTGCTCGTTCACCAGCCCCGACAAGCTGAGCGCCTTCTCGCTCTTTGCCGCGCACGTGCTTTACCAGCAGCGCGCCGTCCTCGCCAAGGGCCTTCCACGTACGACCACGACGCGCCCCTTCTCCTCCCACCACTCTCAACGAGTCGAGTGGTAGTTCACTGACCTTTCTCGTATTGCGCGTGTGTTTGTTAAACGCGCGCAGGGGGAGCAGCATGCAGCGGTCGATCTCGATTCCCCACACGTCGTCATCGACCAGCAGCCAGAGCAGCTCGTCGGCCGCTTCTCTGCGACCGACCGGCAGCGCGTCGTACCACGCCGCCCAGCCCTCAAAAGCCACCCCGCCCTCGCCCGACCGGAGAGGCATGATGGCAGAGTCCCAAGAGCCGCAGCCCGGCTGTTCGTCGGACTCAGGGTCGGCGACCAAGAAGCGACCGCGGACGCGGAAGAACAGCGTGAACATCGCCAGAAGCAACAATAAATTAGCCCAATTTACTGCAGTATCTGTGCATCGCATACTGTCGTCAGTAAGTTCAGCGTGTTTCCCGGCTGACCTGCGGTCAACCGCAACAGCCCATTTTATCCATTTTCTTGGCCCCATCCGTTTTTGCAGTGAGGGGGCGCGAGGCCATTGCCTTTTCCACATTTAATTTAAAGGAGCCAAAGCTACCAATGGGAGATTACACGCCCGGCGAACAAGGAAAGCCTGTGTTCGTAAGTTTCGAGTACAGCTGACGCCGTCCACACGAGATGAAGATGCGTGCCTCTGTCACGCTTCTCCTGTGCCTTCTTGCCGTGGCCGGTGTATTCGCAGCGCCCAGGTTCGTTTCCCATGTTCTCGTATTCACCCTCCCCCCGCCCCCAAACTAACACCTTGTTCATGTAGTAAGTCCGCCTTGCGTTCGTTTTTTGAACTCATCGACGAAGATGGAAACGGGATGGTCACCGCCGCTGAAATAGGTACCTCTCTAGAGAGCTCCGTTCTTCGTTCTTTTTCTTTCGCTCTTTGTTGACTGGTACGACTGTCCAGCCGCCCACTGGATGCGGGTCGAGGGCGACGAGCTGCTGCCGCACGCGCAGGCCCGACTCTCGAGCGGGCTTCACAAGCTGGTCGTGTCGAAGCACGACGCGGACGACAGTGGCGCCATGGAGTGGGAGGAGTGGCAGCAGGCCTACGGCCGCCTCGACAAGGCCGAGGGCCTGTCCGGCAGCCACAAGCGCGACTCGATCACCTCCGTGGTACGTGCCCAACGGAACTTTCTCTCCACATTTTGAAAAGTTGAACCATGAGCAACGTCGGCCACGAGGTCGCGCATACCGACCATTCCTCCGAAGAACACGACAACGAAAGAATTTTCAGGCCCGCAACTGACGTGCACCACCGCCACCACCTACACACTGAACACCAGCAACCCCAACAAGTGCGTTTGGCCACCACGACCAAGCCCGCCACGGAGATGGTAATCATGTGGATCACTAGCAGTACGCGCCGCACCCAACACTCACCCCGCGGAGCGATGAAGCACTGACCCATTCCCTGCTGTGTGATGTCTGCAGCCCTTTCGACGAACCCCATCGCCGAATTCGGTCTTGCCAACTCTACGCTCCGTCAGCAAGTGTCGGGCACCTGGACCACCTACAACGCAGGCGTCCTCGGTACATGCATCTGCCAGCAATCGATGGCACATGGCCCAGCTGATCGGCGCGGGCTTGTTCGCAGGATGGTCGGGCCACATTCACACTGTCACCCTCCGCAACCTTCAGCCCGCCCAGACCTATAAGTAAGTACCCGACTCGTGCCATCGCCTGTGTTCACTCCTGGGAGTGCCTAATCGGAGTTCGCTGTGTGTTTCCGTGACATCAGCTACCGCGTGGGCGACCCCACCCACAACGCCTGGAGCCCTATCCACAGGTTCTCCACCATGGACCCCAACCAGACCGAAGTCAGGATTGCCACCTTCGGTGACATGTACGTTCGCCTCCATTTCTTCCTACAATGCGATCACCACACATCCTGTTTCCCTCTCAACGTGATGATCTCCCTGTTTTCATTTCGCTTCGAAGGGGAACTGTGATGCCGATGGGATTCGAGGTCACCAAGCAGATGATCAAGGACGACGCCGATATCAACTTCCAGCTGATCGTTCACGCTGGCGACATCGCCTACGGCGGCGTCTCCCACTCGTGGGAGTTCGAGGTGCGCCCCGCCTCCCTGCAAACAATAGCAATAGACTCCACCCACTGACACACCTCAATCTCATGCAGTACATTTGGGATCTTTGGGGCGAGCAAGTGTCTCCTCTAGGAGATCACATCCCCTACATGGTTGCTGTTGGTGCGTTGCAACACGCACACACCACGCACACGCTCGCGCATCCTCTGACCGCCGGTTCACTCTGTGTACCGTTAAGGCAACCACGAGAAGTACTACAACTTCACGTCCTACAAGGCGCGCTTCAACATGCCTGGCCACCAGAGCGGAGGCATCGATAACTTCTACCACAGGTATCCCCTCAACCCCTGCCCGACTCGGACATAGAGCTGGGCGACTCATTCTCTCGGCGTCCGACGTCGCAGCTTCGACTACGGTGGCATCCACTTTGTGAGCATCTGCACTGAAGTCTACGCCTATCCCTACGAGCGGGGTTCTCCCCAGTACGCCTGGCTCGAGAGGGTACCCTCACTTACCCATCCTCCGACTGTGATTCTCTCACCCTCCTCGATTCGCTCACGCCGGCCCGCGAATCAGGATCTGGCCGCTGCCAACGCCAATAGGAAGAACTCGCCCTTCGTCATCGTCGTCGGCCACCGTACGAAACCCCCGCCAGCCCTTCACCACAATATATGTTTATCTAATTCTGCCCTCACGTCCTTGGGGGGAAATAGGTCCGATGTACTCGTCGGACAAGTCTTCCGACAGCGGTCCGCTCAAGCGCGAGCTGGAGCCCCTTCTTAACAAGTATGGCGTCGACCTCGCCATCTGGGGCCACATGCACTCCTACGAACGCACCTGGCCCGGTACGTGACAGACCACTCGCCGTTTTTATCATCCCATGCGTGCGCCGGGCACCATGACTCATCTCGCTGCTCTTCGCCAGTCTTCAACAATACGCCGTCGGTGACGACCGGTAACGTGTTCAGGAACGTCAATGGCACCATTCACCTCACCATCGGCACTGCCGGGTACCTCCCCCCCATCTCCAAGGCCGCGAGCTGCACCATCGATCGACTCATGCGTTGTCTGTTATGACTCGATAACAACAGAGCGTTCAGCGACGAGGCCTGGGTCGAGCCGTCGCCCGTGTGGTCGGCCAAGCACACCGGAGCCTTCGAGGACGTCGCCTACGGCTACGGTTCGCTCTACCCAGCACTCATTCCCTTCGGGCAGGCCCAACCAACTAACATCGTTCATGCTGGTGACCGGTGGCGATGCGATGGTGCAGGTTACCTCCACAAGCTGGACAACAACCGGATGCGCTTCCAGTACAGGAAGTGGGACACCGGCAAGGTGTGGGACGAGATCTGGATTGAGCGGACCACGCACTGATGACCTCGTGTCGTGTCCTAGAATGAAATTTTGTGTACCACTCCTGAGCTGGGACTTGTCTGGGATAGTTTTTGCCCGCTTAATGATGACGTCAGCAGCCCCCATTTTGTAGCGAAGAGCAAGCTGGCAAAGGTGAGATGGAAGCGGCAGGAGTTCTTCCATCTTCTGGTGCCTCGCCCAAGCAGGCTCGTCTGTCCCTCCTCACGATTAATGGTATGCAACGGGCAATTCATTCTATTGATGAATTCCGACGTGTTAATCCTCCGGTCCGGCCTCGTTTAATCCTTCATCTCGAATGCACAGATGTGTACGAGTTCGAAACGATTGATGGCATCGGCGGCTTCGGTCCCACGACGACATGGCTCCACAGGGAGCGGTCAAGGGCCACACGCAAGGTTGAGCCCCTCCCTTTTCTCCACCCGCTACACCGGTGTTCACGAGAGGGCGTCTCCGCCTCGTCGCGACAGGGTGGACACTCGCTGTTCTTCGTGTGCGGCGATTTCATGTCGGCATCTCGTCTGGGGAACGTCCACAAGGGTGCGCACATGGTCCATCTCTTCAACGAGATGGGCGTAGACTATGGTACGATCGTTGCCCTCACCCGACGCACCATCATCGCGACCTATGGCACCACTGACTCTCCGCCTTGTTGCGTGCTGATCAGTCGTGTTCGGCAACCACGAGTTCGATTTTGGCAACGAAGTGCTTCGCACGCGGATCAAAGGTAAAGGAATGTACACAGTGAATCCGTCACACAACTAACCCAGCGCGAATGTCTGCGTTGCCGGCGCAGAGTCCAAGTTCAAGTGGCTCGGTACCAATGTGCTGACGCCCGAGGGCAAGCCGTTCGGAGGTTCCAGCTGGATAGACGTTCGCGAATACCCGCTGAGTGGCAACAATGGCGACGGCGGTACTCACCAACGCACATACGGGGTAATTGTCGCCATAGGCGCTTACTCACCCGGGTGCTTTGTTGCAGTGCTGCGAGTGGGGCTGTTTGGAGTATGCACCTTGGCCACCCCGAACCTTTCGTTCCCCGACGCAGATGTCACCTTCGCACCGGTCATTGCATGTACGCGTTCTTCACTCACCGGCCACGTTCGTGCAAGGCTCACGCACCTTTGTTGGTTTATGACCCCTGTAGCTGCCAAGGACGCGGTCAAAGCTCTGTTAGAGGAGCACAAGGTGGACGTCATCGTCGCCGTCACCCACATTTCCTTGCCGCAGGACAAAGAGCTTGCCACCAAGGTCCCAGAGATCGACGTACGCACTCCCGCTATCCACCGCACGACTTGAGTTAATATGGTACTCTCTTGTGCGTCGCTGGCGCAGATAATTATTGGAGGCCACGACCACGTGCCCTACTGTCTGTTCGAACACAAGGTGTTCATCATGAAGGTCGGCCAGAACGCCGAGTACCTGGGCAGAATTGACATCAACTACACCCGAAATAATCTTGCCAAGCCCAATGCCCAGGGCCGTGAGAAAGGTTCGCCGCTCTGTTGCTTCTGAGTTCAACATCTACCGCGCGGTTTCTGAGAGTTGTTTTCGTTATCGTGTGGGGCGTGTGTCATTGCGTTCCACTGCCAGGGTTCATTTCACTCGACTGGAAGGTGAAGGCCAACAGAGGAATCCCCTCCGATGAACGAATTGACGCTGTCATCAGGTACTTACTAATTGTGCCTACCAATCTGTTCTTTTCCTCTCGACCCAGCGAGTAACCCAGTGAGCTGGTTTAAGGTCATATACGGAGGCGCACGACGAAGCGCTTCGTCAGCCCATCGCCACTGTCGTCACCGCGCTCGATAGCACACAAACACGGTACCCCGAACATTAGAGTTGTCACGAGCACCACCATTTTATTGACGGGCGTCTCCATTCTCTATCAAAGGTCAAAGGAGTCAACGATGGCCAACTTCCTCACCGATGCGCTGTGCGAAACATTCAATGCCGATGTACGCCCAGCTGTTTTTGCTGCGTTGTGTTTTGAGGGCCTGCCTGATGGCGAGTCTCTCCCAGTTGGCCATAATCAACGGAGGGTTCATTCGAGGAAACAGGGTCTACGAGCAGGGCTACTCGTTCACTCTGGGTGATGTGGAGCGCGAGTTCCCCTTCCCCAAGAAACCCTTCTTCATCGAAACACTCGGTATGCCAGCCGCTAGCCCGCCCTCGGTGCTCATGGCGGTGATGCTTACCCATCGTTCTCTCTTTGTCGTGCATCAGGCAAGGACATCTGGGAGGCTCTCGAGACGGGCGTTCGCGCAGTGGAAGAACGGGCCGGGTTCTTCCTGCACCTTTCGAAGGGTGCGCCACTAGCCCCACCCATAGTTAGTGTGGTACTTGAGCCTGACCGCTTCTCTATCCGGGAACAGGCTGGACCTACAGTTTTGACCCGAGGAAGCCGCCCGGCCAGCGGATCATCAGTGTGCAGCACAACGGCGAAGATTTGGCGCTGGACCGAAGTTACAGAGTCGTGGTACGTGCGTGAGTCTTGTTAACGTCAGGAGTCCATTGGTCCGCCGTGCCACTTACGCATATGGGCGGCGTGCCGGGTTCGTGATGCGACAGATCACCGAGTATATGCGAGGCGGAGGCGATGGCTTCGAGTCACTCAAGCGCGGCACGGTGCTCAAGACCAGCGACCTCAAGATAAGCGAGATCCTCACCCGTTACATCATCGACAAGAAGGAGATCGCGCCCGTCCTCGAGGGCAGGGTTGTGTATATTCACTGAGCCCTTTGGGCAATCACCATCGCTGGCGCCAGCCCTGCCAGGTTCAACGGTGTGTTTTGGGATATGAGCCGGGTCGAGGCCCATGGAGCACGACGGGCATTGCGCGATGATCCCACGGGCTGCCCTGGGCACTGTACCGGCATTGCATTGACTCTCAGCCTTCCACCAGCACTCAAGAGGTGGTAGGTCTGCCCGGCCAGCCTGAATTTCCGCCGCCTGTCACGCTCCCTCTTCGCATGCCTGAAGCGATCACACAGGGTCGATCACACAGGGGCCCATTTTGATTCTTCACCTTCAACTAGAGGCCTGAGCTGAGGTGTAGACAACGCCATCCGACAGTGCGCCAGGGTCATTTTTTTATTTATTGGCCATCCATTCATCATCGCCGAGGGAAGCTGGCTGCTGCATCGACTCTCGGGGCCAGAGAGGCAGGGCGTTGCGGCGAGTGCAAGGCAAAATGAATGTATTCGACTACATCTCAGATCTGATAGGATCGAAAGATGACAACGCCACCGGGCACGATCGTGGAGATGAACAGGAGAAAAAGCGATCCCTCTCGGTTGGTGGTGGCCACTACCCCGCAAAGAGGAACCCGAATCTGAAGCGAAAAGCGTTTTGGGCTCGAGCAGAACGGAAGGAAAGAGATGGAGCGAAAGAGGGCGAGGAGGTCTCTTCAAAAGCTGACGACGCACTACAGCTTCAAAACCCTCTGAATGAACTTCAAATTCTGATGGGCCACAGCGACATTGTGCGATTAATGCACAAAATCGACGACTTCAAGTACGGCTCCATCCTTTTCTTTTATATTTCAATTTCATTTAATAATTAAAATGATTAAAATAATTATTGCTCTTTGGATGTGGCAGGATGGCCTCGGCAGGGGACGACGGTGCAATCGTTGTGTGGAATGTTGCTGCCGGCAAGCAGCTGTATCAGCTGACGTACGAGCCGCCTGCCTCGCCAAGTCACCAACTGCTTGCATTCGGTCGGACTGACTGACGCTGCGCTGGTCTAGGGGTCACACGCGGCAGGTCACCTGCCTGCTCACATTGGACCGACACACGCTGGTCTCTGGCTCGGCGGACAAGACCATTCGAGTACAGGCCCTCACGGGCCTTTTCCCTTTGGTGCGGTAACCGTTGCTCACTCCACCCTTCTTTGATTCAAAGGTCTGGAGTCTCGCCACAGGCACATGCGATCACGTCATCAGCAACGCTCACTCGGCGAGTATAAAGGTGTCACGTTCTCGCTTCTTGTGCGGC
>CDFC01056946.1:0-13141 GCA_000826385.1 Acanthamoeba rhysodes | reverse complement strand
AAGTCCCCTGTCCAAGCTCACAAGCAAGCAAGTCAAGTGGAAGTGGACTGTGGAGGAACAGAACGCCTTCATGGCGCTCAAGGAGGCTCTGGTGAGCACTCCTGTCCTCCAGTACCCCAACGTTGAGCAACCATTCTGGCTATGCTGCGACGCCAGCCTATACACAATTGGGGCGTGCCTCAAGCAGACAAGTGACAGCCAGAACTGGCATGTCATGGCCTACAGGAGCAAGGCCCTCAACAAGACACAGTTGAACTGGTTGGCCACGGAGCGAGAAGGCTATGCAATCATGTTCTTCTTGAACAAATGGAGACATCTGCTCTTGGGAGTGGAGCTGGAGGTCCTATTGGACCACCACACACTCCAATGGCTGTTCAACCAGAAGGAACCAATTGGCAAGATCGCAAGATGGATCACAAAGGTCCAGGAGTTCTTCCCACTGCGGATCATGCACCAAGCTGGACAAATCCACACCAACAGCAATGCTCTGTCAAGAGAGCTGATTGCCAAGAACAACATTGAGGAAGAGACACCATGAGTGGTGGCTGCTGTCCAGGTTGGCAGTTCAAGCAGAACAAAGACACTCTGCTGACTGACCCTGAATTCGAGTGGATCATCAAGGCCATCAAGGGCAATGACCAGGCCATGAGGGGGAGGACGACACAACAACTGGCCCTGCTGGACCAAGTTGTGACCAATGGTGTTGAGGTCTACTGGACCTACTGGCCTACCAAGGGCCAAGGGAAGTCGACCAACACGTCCACGCAGCTTCAATGGATCAAGACCTCTTCTCCAAGTGGCCTGAAGTGATCCCAATACTGGATGCAACCACAAAGACAGTCACAGAAGTGATTCTCAACCCCATCAGGAGGTGGGGCCCACTGGAGACAATCATGAGCAATCAAGGCAGAGAATTCGTGGCCAAGCTACACCAAGAGCTGGCCAGACGACTCAGCATCAAGAGGAGTTTCTCTACGCCAGGTCACCCACAGACAAACAGCCAAGTTGAGTGCTTCAATCAAACTCTCAAGTCAATGATGGCTCACTATGCCAACACAAAGCAGGACAACTGGGACATCTACATGCCACTACTGCTGTACGCATACCACACTAGTCCCCAGAAGTCAATGGGCATGAGCCCATATCAGGTCCTGTTTGGGCAACTTGCACCTCTGCTGGAGGGCAGTTGCAGGTCGCTGGATGACATGAAGCCTTCTGATGAGTGGATTGCTGAGCTGTGAGAAGCCCAGCAGATCATCCATGACCAGGTGACAAGAGTCCAAGACCAATTGAAGAATGAGATGGTCCAGCGCCATCATAAGAGGAAGGGAGGCAGCTATGCACCAGGAGACTGAGTCCTAGTTTGACAGCCCACGAAGGGCCAAGCCAGGAAGCTAGCAAAGAAGTGGACAGGTCCATTTGACATTGTCCAGCAAGCTTCTCTGCAAGTGGTTGTGCTGCGCCACCCAAAGGGACACAACTTCAAGCTCAACATGGAGCGTGTAAAGCCATTCTGCAAGAAGTGGAACGCTGAGGAGGAGAGATCGCAACCAGCTCCTGCCTCAACAGATGAGGAATATGAGATTGAGGCCATCATCAACCACCACAACCAGAAGAATGGCTGCGAGTACAAGGTCCGCTGGGTCAGCTACACCACACACAACAACACATGGGTTGCAGCTGCTGATGTCCAAGCCAATCACCTCATCCAGGACTACCTTGACAGCCACCAGCTGCAAGGCAGAATCACAACAGTTCCAGCTTAGTCAGGGGGTATGTGGCAGAGTCAAACTCAGCCACGCCTCTGGGTGTGGCATTATTGCACACCTGAGGGAAAACCCTGAGGGAAATGGTATTTCCCTGTGATTCCCTGCCGGAGATAACTCTCCTATATTATCTGTATCCAAGGGGGGAATAAGGGACTTCTTCTACCATGACAAAGTGAGGACCTCCCTGAGGCCCATCTACTTGAGACCCAGCTGGTCTAATTCCCCTACACTCCTACAACACCTTGAAGCTCTGTGCCTTCTCAAGCACAGGTACAACATGTACTTCACAGCTGAGAACTTGACACATCACTGCTACAGGTCAGTCTACTGCATCCTGGGAGATCATCCCAGGCGCTTTGTGCTGGTAACTCTGTGAGGCTAACCTTGTACTTTTGTCTTGCAGGGTTGGCACAGGGTGGCTGGGCGTGCTGCCAGTACTGCCACAACCTTTTGGCCCTCTTCCACAAGGTGGAGTGGCCAGTCAGGGTTGGCAGTGAAATGGTGTACTGGCTTCAGCAACGAGGAAACTACTGGAGTGTCTATGAAGCTCATGTCGCTGTGTTTAAGGACTTAAACAAGGGAGTCCATGGCAGGGTTGGCCCAGCAGACAAGAAGATCAATATCCAGGCTAGGCCAGAGAGGTGAGCCCATTCTGGGATCATGGATGCATTCATCATGCTTTGATTGCTTTGGCATCTGTCTGCTTCATATTGCCTTCTCAAGGTACGTTCACTCATCACAATGGTTTTTCTCATCTGTTTTTTTCTGATCATCTACAATAGCAACGGTTGTGGCATGACTGACAGGGGGAGATGGAGAGCTTTATTCAAGTCGCTGCGATGCTCCTCAATGAGCAACTGAGCAATCCAAAGGAGTGAGAGTGTTGCTGTGTTCATAACGTGACCTAAGAAGAAGTTGTGGACAACCAAGAGAGCAATGACCTTCAAGTTTTCCTGAACTTTGAGGTTGCTCAACACTGGCCTGAGCTCATCTGCTTTCTTGGACCCCCATGGGTGCAGGACACCCAGCTCTGGGAGCAGTGCCACCTCGCCACCAAGACAACAGCACACCAGACCAACCCAGATCTGAGTTGACAATTCTTATTAAGGTATGGTCTTCACCTTTTTTCCTTTCCAACCCACATGATTCAAATTCCAAGACACATCAAAAGGACACCATTGTCCACCAGCTCGTACACTGGGCTGCCTCCAACAATTCCTCCATGAGATGAGGGGCACATGTACACCCAAACTGTTAATGGCAAATCCATTGATGACATGATGAGATTGCATTGCACATGGTGGCCCATTTCTATGGGTATTTTCTATGTCCAGGAAACAGAATTGCCTTGTGAGTGCCTGATGAATGCCCCAATGTGCAGACCACCAATATGTCATGTGTGATTTGGCTTTGTGTTTTTCAGATACTATTCATCTTTGATTATACACAACATCTTGTCCTTGACCAGGTGGAGATGCAGCATGTGGTGATTGGAAAGGTGGGCACATCTCCCATTCTCCTCAGGCAAGGTACCCACAGCTGAACTGTGAGATCAGCATTGTGGATGGCCAGGTGGTCCCTCACATTTCGGTGGCAAAGGTGGTCATCCAGTGGTTTACCAACCATCTGATCCTTAAATACCCAGGTGGGAAAGGCGTCTGCAGCCATCCTTCAACTAATTATTGTTGGCTGAACTCTTTCTCTATGAAAACAATGTTCAATGTAATGATGGCAAAGAAGCTGATGAAGAGGACAACAATGATGATGGCAAGGAGGAAGATAGCAGCAACAATGACAGTGCCAACAACAATATTGACATGAGGGCAGCAAAGAAAAGGAAGGGGAAAGGGAAGGAGAAGGATTCTCTGACTATAAAGAAAAACAAAACAAACAAGAGTCAGAGCAGAACCTGGAGGAAGAGGATCTGGAGGGAGGAGAAGGCTAGTGTGTGAGGAAGATGCTGATTACACTGATGAAGATTGCAATGATGATGTTGACAGCAATGCCAACCCCTATACGCCATGACTACAGCTGCATAAAGTCACCTTACATCATGTGCTTCCTGTGTGCAAGGACCCACTTACATGAGATGCACTCTCGCTGCACCCTAGGCAAATATTATATTAAATTCATGCATGTGTGTGCACTAATTGCAGTGCAATGCTGCATCCCATGCCTGCAGCCAGTTTGCATGGTTTGCACCCCCTTATTTTCTCCAGTGGAGAAGTGGGGCACAGTAGTCATAGTGGCATACTTCATCTACCTTCTCCACAAACACAATGATCTCCTTGTTAACAGTGTGCCGCACACAGATCTTCGCTCACCTTCACACTGTCCAATTATGTTGACGTTTTTTATTTCTTTCCAGATATATGTTCATGTGGGAACAGCAGCAGGTGGTGGAGGCAGCCTAGGAGGAAAAGAGAGCTGGCCTGCCACTTGAACCCGCTGAAGGGCAGCAGGGTCTTCTTCCTGCCACCCAACCCAGCACACACATCTCCATGCTGTGGTGCCATGCCAGCACGCCCATCTCACCAGATGAGCCTCATTGGCCAACCAGATTTGCAGGTGAGAGTCTGGAACAAGCCACTCAAACAGTGCCTGGCGTGGCCAGTAGAGGCTCTTGCACAGCCACTTCAATTTTTTAACAGTAACATTTGCAGCACCTCACCCCAGAAACTCTAAGTGAGTCTGCTGTTGTGCAGCATGACTTGACCATTTTAACAATAGTCTGGTTGAAGCACTCAGCCACCTGATTGTGCTTGGGAGTGTACAATGACATGGCTTAGCCAGCCAAACTGTGTGACACCTCAATAGTGTACATGTGCATGTACACAAAACCAATGCGCTGCAGGAGGGAGTTGTTGCTGAGAGGGAAGAGGGCCTGCTCGAGGCCATTCATCTGCTTGGCAATGAGCTCCCACATCATCTGAATATCGGTCCACTCCTGCAGCATTCTTCTTCATTTCATTGTCGTTGTCTCCCCACAGCAGCTGCAGCTGCAGTCCCCTGGACGTCCACATTCCTTGATTACCATGCACACACCCCACCACACACAACACAGAGGAGGGGGTGGAGTTTACCGTTTGGCCTTGACCTCCTGCTGTAGTTTGAGCTTGCTGAGCCGGACATGGTCCTAGATCTCCTGATTTTTCTGGTGCCTGCCAGCGATCATGAGCTTGAGCAGCGACTTGGAAGGCTTCTTGCTGTTGGCTCGCCGCTGGTGTTGCAGCAACACCTGGTGCGGCGAATCGGGAGGCAGATCGCCGCCGGCCCAGTAAAGCAGGAGCCCACCTACAACACCAGCTTCTTCCTGAGCCTCTTCAAAGGCTGCAATTCGGCCCGACCAGTGATCCATCACTAAGGCTGCCTCTGCGAAGGCGGCAACTCAGGCTAAGGCTGCCCCACTACGTGCGCGGGACAAGTTGTGATGTGAAAGGGGTGGTGTGCTGTCTTTATTGTCCTTGTTCTTGTTGGCCTGATCCAATAGGACGCACAGGTGGTGGCCTCTGCTACAGCAGGGCGAAGACTTCGATCTCGGCCGCCTGGAAGGAAACGTTGCCGGTGAAGAGGCTTGCGCCCTTACCCGTTGTGTCCTGGTAGCTGTGGGCAAAACAGAAGCCCGACTCCGTGCTGGCGTTGGCGTTGGACGCAATGTAGAGGTCAGTGCCGGCGCCAAACAGAGGACCATGTTGCCCGATGCCACGGGCGGCGTAGTCTGGTTTGGCGATGGGGAGCCTTGTTGGAGGGATGCCATGCGGGTTGGCCAGCGTGAAGAGCGATGCAGCCGAGCAAGAGATGTAGTTGCTATATCCGGTCCATGACTGGGTTAGGTGGCCGCCAAAGACGTAGCCGGCGGTGCAGCGCACCACGGTCACCGTGGGGCCCTTGCCGTCACAGCGCGAGTGGAAGTCCTTGCTGTCCCAGCCGTCGCGCGAGGCCTTGTAGAGCAGCTTCCACCCTTCGCCATACCATTCGACCAGCTTTCGTGCATGCTCGGCGCTCACGATCGATCCACCACCAAATGCCCGTGATGGCGGTGGGCCGAACTGCACGCCATCGAGCTTCAGCCCGTCAAGCAGGCGGTTGACCTCGGCGACGCGTGCGGCGAGCTGGTCCTGGCGCGAGCTCTGGCTCAGGGTCTTCTCCTCGACGGCGCCCAGGCTGGTCTGGATGAGCTCAAAGTTGTGCAGGTACTTGGCCAGCTCGGTCTGGGCCTTGACATTGCTCTTGTCGAGCAGCTCGAACTTCTCGACGATGGCGAACAGGTCGTGGTTGAGGCGCTTGAGGTCGTCCCAGCTCGTGGCCTGCCAGTCGGGCTTGTCGTTGAACACGTCCCAGATGTCGGTCACGAGCTCAACCTCACACCTGAAGTCCTTGAGAATGTCCCCCACTTTGTGTGTCCAAAAACAATTAATTTAAAATGACGGTCCAATTAAATACGTGGATAAATATTTATATAAAAATGGGGGTGGAACCTTTGGCCGTCGAACGCACTTCCTCGAGGACCACATCGTTGTCGATGAAGGCGTAGTAGTCGTAGCGGCGTACTTCGTCCACCTTCTCCACACGCGCGATGATCTCTGTGTTGACGGCGTGCAGCGCACGTATCTTCTGGTGCAGCGCCTCCATGTTCACGTGGGGACAACGTTCATGAAAACGTTTGGGCTGACGACCCCAACAAAAAGTGTTTGTTCTCTTCGGTAAGCCCCACAATCCCCAAATGGGTTCGGAACTAAATTTTTACTGAAATTATATTTCGAGGGTTTGTGGGCCGGTGAGGTGACTATTTCCTGGACCGTGTTCATGTGGCCGAGGCAGGCTAGGAGGAAAAGAGGGAGCCTGACTGCCGCTTGAACCCGCTGAAGGGCAGCAGGGTCTTCTTCTTCCTGCCGCCCGGCGCGCCCATCTCCGTGCTGTGATGCCGCGCCAGCACGCCCGTCTCGCCGGATGAGCCTGATCGGCCAACCAGATTTGCAGGTGAGTGTCTGGAACGAGGAGGCGGCTACGGGTTGCGTGTGCGTGCGTGGTGCAGGTGTGTGTGTGTGCAACGAACCAATGCGCTGCAGCAGGGAGTCGTCGTCGAGAGGGAAGAGGGCCTGCTCGAGGCCGTTCATCTGCTTGGCCATGAGCTCCCACATCATCTGAATCTCGGTCCACTCCTGCAGCGTCTGCTCCGTGGTCTTCTTCATTTCGTTGTTATCGTTGTCTCGCCGCAGCAGCTGCAGCTGCAGCTCCCTGGACACCCCCATTCCACATCAACCTGAGGCTACCACGCACACGCACCCACACACGACACAGAGGAGGAGGTTGAGTTTACCGTTTGGCCTTGACCTCCTGCTGTAGTTTGAGCTTGATGAGCCGGAGCTCGTCCTCGATCTCCTGATTCTTCTGGCGCTGGTCAGCGATCATGAGCTTGAGCAGCGACTTGGAGGGCTTCTCGCTATTGGCCCGCCGCTGGTGTTGCAGCAGCACCTGGTGCGGCGAGTTGGGAGGCAGATCGCCGCTACTGTTGCTGCGTCGATCGAGCAGCACCTCGCGGATGGCCAGGCGCCGACCGCTACCGCCGCTGACGTCGATGCGCTTGCGGCTGCGCTGGCGCCAGTTGACGAGCTGCACCTTCTGGCCGTACTTGGTCATGACGTACTCGTTGATGACGTGCTGCCGCTGCTTGAGCGCCAGCACGGTATCCTGGCCCCGGAAGCAGCGGTCGAGCAGGTTGTAGAGCTTCGCTGCGAACAGGGCCTTGTTGTTCTTGGTAAGCGCCTCGATCATGCGCTCGCGCAGCGATGCGAAGACAAAGAAGAACAAGCTGTCGTCGTTCCACTCGTTGCCGCTCTGGAACAGCGCGCCCAGGCGCCCGCCGTCGCTTAACGTCGTGTCCGCGTACGCCGCTGACGCCCTAGAAGTGTAGAATGCGTTTGGATTGTGGTGGGAATGGAATGTTGGTAAGGACGCTTCTGGGGTACCTCGATTTCTTGGCTTTGGCCGACTTCTTGTTGTCGCCCGACGAGCGGCTAGAGAGGGCCGCGACGAAGTTGGTGGCCCGTTCTCGGAGCTGAGCAACAGCTTCGTTCGAATCCGGGTGATGATTGAGGAAGGCCAGCGGGTTGTCCTCGTCCTCGATCGTGAATCGAGAGGCCAGGCAGGCCAAACCCTCGCCCACGATTTGCAAGAAATGTCGACCGATGAAGTCCAACGAGTAACCGTCTGATGACCCACCACACCACGCGACATACAAAGGGGTTGGCTGTGCACAACCAAGGGAGGCGGAGTTGAGGTAACAGGGCGACGTTACCGGCGTTGAAATTGGGGATGGAGGACTCGCAAGTGGTGAAGGCGGGCCGCAGGAGGCAGGAGAAGAAGAGGCGCGCGACAATAAGCGTCGCCAGCTCCTGGTTTAGCTTGGCCATTTCTGCGTGCGCTAGAATGAGCACAAACCGCACTTCTCTGCACAGACACAGGGCACTCGCTTGTAAGTCGCTGGCTCTGAAGTGCAAAGAACGATAAGAACCAAAACGAATGCGAGGAAGATACTGAGGAATGATGGGGGCGGAGGCTGCCAGTCCTTCGAGGACCTCGAGCAGGCACTCGAGAATGAGCTCCTGCCGCATGAAATCGCCGGCCGGAAGCGCGATGGCCTCCAATCGTTCCTCTTTTCATTGGATGAGCGGTTAGGCGAATGTGTGCGTGCGCGTGCGCGTGGTAAGCCCTCTTGTGCGTGTGTGGCGTGGGTGCGGTCGTGTGCGGCAAAGGCCGCACCTGTGGTAAGTTTGAGAATGATGGGCCGCACGCAAGCGCCCAGAAAGCTCTGCGAATGCAGCATGAACCAGCTCGTGAGCACATGAGTTGCCATCCCCGCCCGCAGCTCGAACCAGCTTTGGCCGCGCACTGTGTCGGCGATAAAACACTCGTGAGTGGAGTGAGGCCGTGGCGTGGTGGTATTTGAAGAATGGAATGCGCATACGCTTGGAGCACATGTCGATCTCTCGCTGGATGGCCCACATGAGTAGGTTCTGGTCGCGCCCGCAGCCATCGAAGACGGATACGAGCGCGGCGGCGAGCTCTGGCCTCAGCGCCGATGGCAGAATCTCTTCCATCGCATTCACTATCTCCAGGCCCGGCGACACCAGTAGCTATGGTGGTAGACGCACCTCAGAGCAGTCCACACGGCACACATTGTACACACCGCACACGTGGCACAAGACACACACGGTACCCGATGAAGTTTCTCTTCGGGGCTGGCGTCGGTTGGAGTGAAGAGCTCACCGCCGTGCAGGGTGTGGTACCGCGAGTCGTCGCGCGTAGCCATCTTGCGTAGATTGAGAAAGGGCACCGACCCGGCATCAGCGACGCTGCTGGGCTCGCCGCCGCCGACGGCCAGGCGGCCTTGTCTTGCGGGGTGAGGCGAGCCTGAGGCCGGCGCCGAGTTGGAGCAGGCCACGGAGAAGGCCCGCTTGCGCGGGGTGGACTCGCCGTCGGTCGCCGCGTCGGCGGTTTCGTGGGTCGGCGCCGACACGTTCAGCTCCGAATTCTTCTTTCTCGCGATCGCCAGCGGGGCCATCAACGACTATCCCACCACAATCGTGAGCACTTCGCGTGAGGTGAGTGCGGTGTGCGTGTGTACGGTGTGTGCGCACCTGTCGAGGGGATGGCGAAGGCGACAGCACGTTTCCTTCCCCTGCAGTATTTGAATAAAATTAAATAACATTAAAACTTCAATAACATTTCATCCTGGCATTTATCTAAATTAGGAAAAATGTAATCATATTTACAATAAATATTATTTCACTTTATAATTAATAAAAAGAAGAACGGAGAGCGCGGGTACCCGTCTTGGACCGCACTTCGAGGTCGCGCGACTTGCGCTTTTCGAAGGAGAGCCGCTTGAGGAAGCTGGGCGTGCGCTCCCGCTCCCTCCCGCCCTCTCCCCAGCAGCCGCCGCTTTCCCTCAGCATCTCCTCCGCGTCCTTCAACACCACGCTCGTGCTCCGCTTCGGCGCCGCTCCCGCCGTCGTCGCAGTGGTGGTCGTCTCCGCGCCGCCATCTTCCGGCGCCGGCGGCTGGTGTGTCTGGAGCTCGTGGGCGAGGTCGTCGGCCTCCCAGCTGCGGCCGCGCTCGCGCTCGGTCTTGTCCTTTGTGCGCTTCTTGCGGGCTCGAGGGCTGGACCGCGCCGCCGCCCGCGCCGCGCGTCGCTCCTCCTCGGGCGAAGTTGCGGCCGTGGCCGTGGATGGACCGGGGGCGGCGCGGAGGCGGGCGGCGAGGAGAGGGTTGGTGACGACGACCATGGCCTCCTTCCCCGCGCCTTGCATGGTCGTCCGTTGAGAGAGGAGAAGAACGAAGAGAGAAGCCGGGGGGGGGAAGAATGAAAGCGACGGAAAACGAAGGAGGAAGAGCGAAAGCGAAGCCTCGGAGGCAGAAAAAAAGGGAGCTGAGATAGGGTGGATGGATCGATTCAGATGCCAGGGGGGCGGGTGGTGAACAACTTGGGTACGAACAATTAAAAAATTTTGCTGGATACCACCGCGGTTCAGGTGACGGGAGCCCAAGAGAGACATATTTTACATTCCCAAGCAACGAACTCAACACGAGGGCGGCAGATCGACGCGGTCACCAGGGAGGGCAATGCGCATCGTTTCTACTTGATGTCGAACACCACGGCGTTGTTGGCGACCTTGTACGCACTATTCACGATCGCCGCATTGATGAAGGTGGAGTCCCTCTGCTTCACTACTCCGTAGCGATCGCTCGGATGAGCTGCCTAGAAGTGATGGTCTTGCATGAAAGGAGTAAAGGAGGTGGAGGTGGTACCCAGTGTGAATGTGGCCGAAGCAGTGGACGGCGGGCTTGATGCGCTTGAAGACGGCCTCGGCGAGCAGCGGACAGCCAGCATTGGCCCCATGGTAGGTCTTGTCGCGCATCTTGTGCGGCGGTCCGTGGGTGATGAGCACATCTATGCCTGGCGGCACTTTGGCCCAAGCCGCCTTGAGCCCCGCGTCGTCAGGCGGCATAAACGCCCAATCATGGTAATACGGTACCCTTGGGGCGTGGTTGCGACGGAACACTTCAGCACGATGAGCCCCTCACTGCGTTGAGCGAGGTGTTGTTCATACCATGGTGAGCCCCAGACTTTGATGCCGTTGATCTCGCACAGTTCGTCCTCGAGATACGTGCACACACTGCGCAGGCGCTGCTTGAGCTCAAGATGGCGCTCGATCTTCTCCGTGTGGTAGCGCCAGTGGTGTCGCTCATAGAACTCGGAGTGCAGCAGCACGTCGTGATTACCTGCAGCCACCCGAGAGCTTAGCGGCGAGGCAACGTGCTGCTGTGAGAAGAAGGAGCAACGTGCCCGCCACGACAATCTTGTGCGCGTAGGGCTGTTCGTCCAGCCATTCGGTGAAGTCGACCAGCTCCTTCTCCTTGCAGCTCAGACTAAAGTCTCCCGCTAGAGCATCAAAAAGCACACGACACACACGATACGCGGGACGCGGAGTGAGTATGAAATGACATTTCAACGCAAGGGTGATCGTACAGTGAAGCAGCACATCGCCGGCGGGCAGCTCGAGCATGCGGTGCCTGTTGTGGGTGTCTGAGATGCACACGAAGCGCGTGGCGCCCTCGGGTTTGGGCGGGATGGCGTTCTTCTTCCTCTGCCCCACCGTGCCCACGTTCCACACCTTCACCTCCCTCTTCGGCAGCGTTGACGCCTTCGAAGCGAGCTGCCATGACCCTGTGCCACCTCCTCCCATCATACTCGCCAGCTCGTCGTCCTCGCTGTCTACCTCCTCCTCCTCCTCCTCCTTCTCCCCTTCATCGCTCTCGCTCTCGTCACTACTGTTGTCCTCGCTGCTCTCCTCGTCATCTTCTACGTGCGCCTTCTTCTGCGACTCTGTTGCGATGGCTTCCAGGGCCGGGGAACCAGGTCGCCAGGGCGGCAACCGCTCGAGGGCGGTCAGGTCCGAAGGAAGCGAGGCGGCGCCCGTGCACAGGGGGCAGGGGTGGGGCACGTACAGGTACCACCCGCACCCTTGGCAGCACCACAACGGCGTCTGCTTCTGCTTGGCCCCCTTCTTCTCCGGCGCGCCATCCTTCGCCGCGGGCACCACCTGCCGTGCCGCCGCTTCCTCTTGCTCTTCCTTGGGTTCCATCTTCTCGGGAGGAGATGGATGTGAATGTGGGGAGGACGCGCGTTAGCCCGGCGTGGCTCACATCTTTTCTGTGCTCCTCACCCCAGAAAATCATAGGAAATGTTTTTCTTGATTTCTTGTTCTTCTTGGCCATTTCTTGGGTTGTTATCGATGCGAAAGGGACAAGGCCTGCTTGGCACATGTGCCGTTGCTGGCTGCCTTGTGTGGAGTGGTACGTGCCACAACCTAAAGCCCCATATTATTAGGTTGTAGGTAGAATGCCCCCCGAAATCATTGTTTGGGTAATCTCAACATAAGCGAATTTGGCACAAAAATACAAAAATTCAAAACAAATAGTACCGCTCACTGGGCGCATAACATTGTGACCACCAGAGGAGAGAAGAAGGCCTCCTTCCTGGCCGTTCCTGCTGGGTCCGAATTGTTTTTGTGATATTTCGACCCGTTTACTCCTGGCCTCGCCCGATTGGGCAGAAGGGGTAAAATTCGGGCGAACACGAGTTTTAACTGGTGCTGGGCGTTGTACGCAGAGATCAGATAGAGCCTGTTCTTGGTCGTGTTCTACGGCCTGGGGCTCGCTTGCCCTGCGACAGTGATCATGAAGGGTCCAAAGGGCGCGTTCCACCAGGAGCCCCTGGGGTAGAGCGCCCCGAAAACCCGCCTGGAAGAGAACGGAGCTCGTCCGCGACCGATGTATTTAAGGCTGCCATTCGGTACCCCATATTCTTCACTCTACCCTTCACCGACAGCACCAGCACCAGCACCAACTCCACAGGCCTCTAGCCAGCGCCCTCAGCTGCACGCCTAAAGTACCAATTCCTGCTCTACCGTCGTAACAGGGACTCAAGAGACGCTCCACCGATCAAGACCAGCTAGACTCCAACGATCATCGCCACAACCACCAACGACATGAAGAGCGCACAAGTCGCATTGTGCGTCGTCCTCGTGGGCCTCTGTGCCAGCTTCGCTGCCGCGCAGACCTGCCCTCCGTCCTTCTTCGGCTCGGCTTCGGCCTACAACGTGTTCCTTCTCGGCGGCGGCTCGGCTGCCAACACCTTCGATCTCACCAACGGCGACGTTGAAGGCCGCGTAGCCAGCAACGGCAACTTCCGCGCCGTCAACGCTGGCGTTGGCACTCGCCTCGGCAACTGCGACGCCTCCACTCCCACCGCCGTCATCGGAGGGTACGCGTGATCACAACTCTCATATTTGTTCGTAGTGCTCACT
>CDFC01056944.1:11429-23854 GCA_000826385.1 Acanthamoeba rhysodes | reverse complement strand
AGCACGGTGAAGTCCTTGTAGTGGCGCAGGATGGCCTCTGCGTCAGACATGAGCGCGGAGGCCTTGGCCTCTTCAGCTTGCAGCTTCTCCAGCCGGAGTGTCGACTAAGATAGGGAGGTGGCGGTGAGCGCTATCCTGGCTGGGATGTGTGTGGAAACATCCATCATGGACGAACCTCTTTGATTTCTGAGTTGAGCTCGGTCATCGATTGCTGGATGGCCGACAGGCGCTGTTGGATCTGGGGAACCTCGGTGTCCTTCAATCGCGTGATATCCTGCCAGGTGGGTAACAGGCCACACAGCTGTTCGTAGAGCGTCTCCTGCTCTGTGAGCAGCTGCTTGTTCTCATGCAGCGACGTGGGCACGTTGTCTATGGTCGATTGCATCTGCATTCACGTACCACCAAGTGAGCACGCAGAGAAAAGTTGATCAACGCTTTGTTCTTGGTCACGCCTCGGCACGAGACGTGTGTGGAATGGCGTACCTGGTCGAGCATTTTCTTGAGAGCGTCGCCATGGATGCCACGATCGCAGAGAGGACACTCCTGGTTCTCACGGGCCAGCTCGATAAAATTCTGGTAGATCAACTCGGCGGACTGGATCATGAGCACGTCCCTGGCGAGCGATGAGGTTAGACGCAGAGCACAGAAGCATCTTGCAGAAACAGCAACAGAGGTGCGCGCGATCACGCACTTTCTCACATTCTCCACTTTCTTCTCAGCTTCTTTAATGAGCACCGGCAGGGGTCGGTCGTCTTCGCCGATCACCTTGATCTCCTCCCTCTTGGCTGTTTACAAGAGAGCAGCAGGTCAGTTGTTGACCAAACAGTGAGGCTTGTTGGCGAGGAATGAACCTTGCAATTGTCGCTCCAGTTGCGCCAATCTCGATTTGATCGACTTTTCTTCGCCGACAAGCGAAGAAGCCTTCATTTTCACCCCCTCCAGGCGGGAGCGGGTAGTCGCCACCTCCTCCCTCTTTGCCCTGCGGCGTTCGCCACCATGCGAGTGAGCACCTATCTGTAAATCAAAAGCACGAGTAGGAGTGTGGTGTACGCGATGGCTTTCCCCAGTGCAGGCTTGAGGGCCTCTATGTTTACCGCCTGACCCAACACTGCCTCGAAATCGGCCTGCTTGCTCTGATATCTGTGCAGCGTGGAGAAGGGGATGAGTAAGGCACACAGTACAGAAAGAGGCGGGTGGCGCGGTAATGCACACACCTTGCGCGGTAGGTCTCTTCTCTTTCCCTCTGCTGAGACTTCTTGACGTTGAGCTTGGCCCTCGCGTCTGCCTGGAGGTTCAGCTTGCGCATCAGCTCGCGGAGGGAGTTCATGCCAGTCTCGACCTGTTTCCTCTGCTGCATGAGGTCACTGATCTCACGCACGAGCTCTTCAAGGCCCGCCTCCTTCTTGGCCTGTTCCAGGGCTTCTTGCTAAGCGCAGGAAAAGGTCAGCATTTCTTTGTGAACGGGCGATAAATGCAAATGCGGCTGTACCTCAGACTGCATTTGAGCTTCGATTGCGCCAAGGCTGCTGTGCAGAGCCCTTTTTGACTTGATCTCTGATTCAAGCTGCTTCAGCTTGTTTTCGTTGGCTCGCTGTTCGTGTTCGGTGGATGGTCAGTGTAAAGAGTTGGCGCTAAGCAGCTTCTTGGTATGTCCACCCCCTGGGGAACGGCGCGGCGTACCAGTTGGCTTCTCTTTTGGGTCATTTGAGCCTCCAGCGTGCTTTGTTCTGACTGGAGTCTGTTCAGCACGTCGGAAAACTTCTTTGCGCTTGCCACGTTCTCCTCCTGTTCACGAACTCGTGACACGAGTTGATGAGTATACGACCACTTCGTGCCCAGCACATGTCAAAGAGAGGGTACCTTCAGTTTCATGGTCTTCTGCATGATGGCGTTCAGCAGTTTCTTAGTCGTTTCGAGGAACTTGGTCATTTTGGCTCCTGAGTAGGGTGGCTTGTCGAAGTCCTGCAGTCCGTAGTAGTCGATGAACTCAAGGATGAGGCTGTCCCGCTCCGCCAGGATGGTCTTGCGCCTCTGCGGAGGGGGTAAGTAGCCGCAAACATTCAGTTAGTCACTAACGGTCCACTCGAGCTCGTAGCTACAGGGTGATCTTGCCTCCACGGCAGACTTGATGGAGCTCATCTGCTCATTGATGCTGAAGAGGGCCGCGTCGTGCTGATTCTTGCTCCGGTGCAGCTTTTCCAGCTTTCCCTCGAGCGCGTTCTCGGCTTGACGTCGAGACTCCATCTCCTCGTTAAAGGAGGCGGCCAGAGAGAGCAGCTCCTCGTCCGATTCTGACGCAAAGCGCCGACGTGAGCGTGTGAGCTACGCACAGACACAAGGGACAGAGAGGGGCACCAAAAAAACATACCTTCGAACTCTTGCTTGAGCTCAGCATAGGTTTTCTGGGTTTCGTTCACCATCTGCTGTCGCACAGCCTTGAGTTGCTTGATTTCGGTCATGAGTGTGTTGATCGAGTTGAACTTGCGCTTGAGTTCGGTGAGCAGCTTCTCCTGCTCGTCTATCTCCTGCTGCAGAGCTGCCATTTCCTCGTTGGCCTTGGCCTGGAACTCTAGCTTGCTCTTCAGCTCTCGTTGAATCTGCACAGATGATTGCGGTCACGATCAAGCCACGGACACGCACACTGCACCCAATTGAAACGAAGAAGCCGAGCAGAGCACGAATGGGGGCATACCTGGTGGGCATGGTCCTTTTGGTTCTGCAAGTTCTCCAGCCGAAGCTTGCACTCTTTTATCTGTTGGGCTTGTTCCTTGCGGTGCTTCTTGATGGCTTCCAAGGCTTTGGTGTACCTGAGGGTGTAGTGCAGGTTCGGGGCGGGGTCAGTCTTTCTTTCCAAGCGTGTGCGACACAGAGCAAGTACGGTCGCACCTCGTGGCAGCAAATATCTCGTCAAACTTCTTCTTCAGCACCGAGGTCTCGGACAGCGGCCAGTTGGACTCCTCCTGGTGGCAGAAGATAACGTTTTCCAGAATGGGACGCGACACACCTACCAGCTCGGGTATCTCGCGATCCAGGTCCGCGCAACGGAAGCTCTGACTTACTTTCTGAAGTGACGTGAACGCGGCCACTTGTGAGCGAGGTACACCTCACACGAGGCAGTAAATGTCGAGAACTGAAGCACTCTACCTCTCCAGCTGCATTGTAGGTCTGGAGCGCGCTCTCGAGCGTCTTGCACACTTTCTTGTCGTTCGCCTGCTGGGTCAGCTGCAGCGATCGCGTGCAAACGATGGGCTTTCCGTTCACGTTCCTGAAGCGCAGTTTGATCTGGGCCTTCACCTCGCGCTCGCCTGCCACCTGGCGCACAACCGTCGGGGTGAGCCGCACTGCTGCCGACCAAGGACACAAGAGCCACGGTATACCTTGGGGTCGTGAATAAAAGCTTGGCCATTCTTCGCGCCTGGCGGCATGTTACCCGTCGTGGCGTACTTCAGGCATTCGATGATCGTCTGAGGTGTGGCGAAAGAAACCGTTATTACTCAGGTGCCCCCAAGATTTGATTTATGAAATTTAACAGTAAATCACGAATGCATACCGTTTTGCCGGCTCCATTGTGCCCCACGATCAAGGTGAGGGGTTTGTAAAATTCGATGATGTTCCTGTTTTGTGGGCTGAAGCTGCGAATGCCCTGTATGAGCAGCTTGTCGATGGTGGTCATCTTCCAACGCTCACAAATCTTTTGTTGTCTACGTAAAGGAAGGCGGGAAAAGAAATTTAAATTTGCTAATCTCCTTTTCCTGGAATTAATATGCGAATACTTAGAGAGAAGCCTTGGGGAGAGAGCGAAGACCGGCAGCAGGGCGTGTGACGGCCAGGGCCTCCACCGGGAAGGAGGTCTTGCCATTGAGGGCGTACTGACTGAGCACCAGCCCGATGAACGATGCCCATTTGTACCCGTGACCGCCTGTTCACGTCGTCGCAATCAGAATCCGTCAGCAGACACGATGATGGAGGCTTCGTTGTACGTACAGCCAACGGTGAGGGACACCTGAGGGAAGTTGGGCAGCGTGTCGATTATGAGGTCGTCATCCAGCGTGTTGGCGTAGAGACACGTCTTGGTGTACAGCCTCGGTCCGACTGGATCACAACCAATTGTGAGAAATGCAAAGAGCTAGAATGGGCGGGCCAGGCGGCGTGGAAGGCAGCATACGGGCGCCTGGCATCGTCTTGGCCATGTAGGACTCGACATTGTTCAGTAAATCCACATCTGGTTCGAATCCGCGGATATCAGGGTCCACCTCCTTACCACCGATGTGGACTCCAGCCTTAGTGCCCACCTGAGAATCGTGTGAGACCAGAATGCAATCCCTCAGAACAAGCGCGCGTCGCTCACCTCTCCATAGACCGGGAAGCCGTAGTAGCAGTCCTTCTCTTCGACGCTGATCCACACAGGGAACCGAGATGGTGAGAACTCGCGCAAATTGGGTGTCGCCCAGTAGGTGATCTGCTCCTTAGTTGTCTTGATCGGCACCTCCAGCCCTATTGTGTGCGATTAGCAGTTGGGTGGAGCCGGTCACTACTCTGAGCCCTATTGTGTGCGATCCAAAAAAGAAGTGCTTGGCGTTTACCGAAGGGCTTGAGGCAATGGTTGGTCCAAGGGCCAGCGCAGATGATCAGCCGCTTGCACGTGAACTCGCCCTTGCTGGTCACCACCTTGGCGCCCTCCTTGCCGATGGGAATGATCTCCGTGACCTTCGTCTTATCGAGCACATGCGCTCCTCTCTTACGGGCGAGAGTTATGTGCGTGGAGTTTGCCTGCCCAAGTGCGATGTGAGTAATCAAACTGCGTGCGAGCAATGTTTAGATCTCGTCGCATACGGCGCGCACGTACCAGGCGAGGGTTGACAATGCCTGCATCGGCCTGGTAGAGCACTCGGTAGTTGGGCGTCAAGGTGAGCTGTGGCCACCTCTTCATGGCCTCGTCCGCTGTCAGGTCATCGAAGGGAATCTCGTTCACCGCCATCGCGCGGGCGTAGTCGTCCAGGTCCTGATACATCGGTCGGGCAGGCGTGAGTCAACGTCAAGGGATCAATGCGGTGGAACTCAGCGGACGCACCTTGTTGTCCTTGGGGCCGAACACAAGGCCACCAGTGCGGTGGACCAACTCAATGCCAGCTTCGTCCTCCACCGTTTTCCACGCCTGCATTGCACCACGCGAATACACACCTCACGGGGTTTCTTACATGAGACCGGGAAGTGGGCCGACCAGGCCTGCGTTACGTGGCAACGACGTCGTACCATGTACCTGCCGCGCGGTTAACGGGTTGGGATGAGCCAAACTCCAACTCAAGCCTCGCTGATGTGCACTGGGGAAGAAGGGCGAAGTACATGTGCGGCGCGATCTTGGTGTACCAAGGCGCGCTCTGGGCGAGGCGGATGATGCGGGAGTGGTCCTGAGAGCCGCCGCGGTGGTGGAACAGGTCGTACTGCTCGAGGCCAAGCACCGATACCTCTCCGGCTTTCTGCTTGCGCGCCACCCAGTACAGAGCCGCAGCCCCGAGCCCTGCCGCGTGGCGTACGTTGCCATTTTATTATTTTTTTTTAGCTTTTTAAAAATACAAAGGCCCCAATGTTACCCCCCCCCGTTTTCTGTAGAGGTCCGAGGTCGTACCGCCCAGGCCAATAACAACCACGTCGTACGAGGAGCGGATGTCCTTGGGCGGCTCGCCAAACTCGAAGCCGTAGGCAGGGCGGGGCACTTCCATCTCGGGTCGGAAAGAATCAATCCGCGCTCTAAATAGTTTTTATGAGCTATTTGAGGTGTAACATTCTTCCAGCTTACCTCTAAATATTTGCTGAATGTACAGGAAATTTCACGACGAATCAAGAACGCGTCATGTTCAACATCAAGTTGGTGGAAAACACGGCTCGAGTGAACAACAAATTGAGGGCAAGCCAGTGTTGCGCCGAGCGAACGCGCAATAAGGTCTCTCAGCCAGGGGGCAATGAGCATCTCGCCACGTGGTGAGGTGTGTGGACAGCACTGATGATTGCAGGAAGCACCATCGCATGCGCGGCGAGCAGGACGCTTTCTGCAGAAAGCGCTTTCTGCCACCAGTGCTGTCTACTACTACTGCCACTTGGCGGAGCGCGGTCCCTGACCTGGCATGGGTTCTTTTTGGCCATCTTCCGCTACGTCACTGCACTATTTGTTAGAAAGAAGACGTCACCACGCCGGCTTCGACGACGCTCCTAGATGAAAAGGAAGGTGAAGGTGGGAGGGTACAGCATCGCACTTTGCCATCGAAGTACACTCGATCTTCCGGGCCGGCTCGGGACTGGTGCGTTGCTGACCTTGGCTTGGCGAGTTTGACAGCGCATCTGTGGCCACGCAGGAGGAGCGAGAGAAAGAAGGAAAGACTTGCCCGGAGCGGGGCTTGCTAGCCTCGGGCTCGGACTTACGGCGTTTCTCTCCCCCCCAGCCACACCCGTGCCGCCGCTCGTAGCCCAGGCAATGTTTGTGACAGAAAAGAACGCTTCAAATACTTGGCATTTTTGTTCAGGAGGCGTGGAAGGGAAGATGAACCGGGCGAGCACGAGCGTGACGCGCCTGCCGAGGGCTCGGTGTCGCCGGCCGATGTATGCATCATGTGCCGCTTCGACAACTCGGCAGGCCAGCCGGCTGGTGGCGTGGTACTGCCCCCCCCTCACTTTTTAAAGTGCCGAGCCTGCGCACACCTGTGACGCACTACGCCGCTGTTGGTTGTGCGAAGGGGGTGGGGCCACCACGGCCAGCTAGGGATGGCAGGAGTGCCGCTGTCCCACACGAAGAGCGGCTACTTCCCCGCCCCCGTGCAGATGCCGGAGGGCGACGAGCAAGTGGTCGACTTCGGCTGCGGCCACTTCCACGCCTTCGCTCGCACCGGTACGCGGCGCGCCTCGCTCTATGTCCTAGCTCAGCGCTTTGGTGGCTCGCTGACGATGGCCCTACCTGCGTAGCCAAAGGCAACGTGTACGGCTGGGGCATGAACGAACACCACCAGCTGTTCGGAGAGCACAACGACAACGTGGACACCCCGCGACTCCTCAACCCCGTGCTGCCCTTCCTTGCCCACGAGCCACCGCCCAAGGTGCCCACACTGCGCTGCTCATTGAACGAACAATCAGGTGTCAGTTCGGGTTCTCACGCCGGCTAGTGGTCGGTGGGAGCGTCGTGCAGATCAAAAAGATGGCAGGCAGCGGCGTCACGTCCGCGCTGCTGGTCGCCCACCACGACCGAACGGAGCTATGGACGTGGGGCAGCAGCATGTATGCTCTCGCACATGCGCCTCAGTTTCCAAAGGTCGCTGCCCGCCTCCTCCACCCACGGTTGTGCGCCTTTCGTGGGCAAAGCCCAGTCACCACGATCTGGTGGGCTCACTTCAAGCGTGTTTTGTGTACTGCATTGACTACCTACTTGGGCGGAGTAGAAGAAGGCGGCATCTGGGCCCAGCAAGGTGGTGGGTCTCGAGGGAGAGGAGATCATAGACTTCGCCCTGGGCTGGGGCCACGGCCTCGCCCTCACCGCCAGCAAGAAGCTCTTTGTCTGGGGCTGGGGCAAGAACGGCCAGCTGGTACCTGCGCCCTTCCTTTCCTCGCCTCCTGCAATTCAACGGGGAATCACGTGTGTGCTCACCTCCATCTTCATCTATCTGGTCAGGGTTTGGGCAACTACGACAACCAGCCCGTGCCCTCCCAGGTGACCGCCCTCTCAGGCGTTCCCATCCGCTCCCTCGCTGTGGGTCCCGACTGCAGCGCGGTGGTCTCTGGTACGCGATTGCACTACTCTGGCCGGCCGGTCTTTCTCACCGGCGCGGCGCCTACCTGGACAGAGGACGGACAGGTATATTTCTGGGGACGGAACGAGTACTGGATGCAGATCAAGGTGGCCTGGACCAAGGGAGGGGAGACTATGGGTGAGTGCGCGCCCATCCACATTGCCTTCCCCGAAAAGGCACCCCGAATGAGGCAGGTGGGCACACGCTCTCTTTTGTGCGCGTATGTCTTGTTGTGTCCCTTGTTGGTCGTGTCGTGTGCCGTGTGCCGTGTGCCGTGTGCCGTGTGTCGTGCTTCACCATAGGCTTCTCTCCATCAGGTCCGGTGTGGATACGGCCACCTGGTGGCCGTGGATGAGGAGGGGCAGGCATGGGCGTGGGGACTCAACAAAAACGGACAGCTGGGCTTAGGTAAGTGGATTAGGTGCTGCAATTCAGCACAACCGGACTCCTCACCATCTGCGATCTGCCAGGGGACAAGGAGGAGCACCAAGAGCCGCGGCCCGTGGCGTTCTTCCGGGAGGAGAACCTCAAGGTGGCACACGTCAGCTGTGGGCGCGTGCATACGGTGTTCTTGGCAGACGACGGCAGCCTGTGGACGTGTGGGAGCGGCGTCTATGGCCGCCTAGGTGCGCCGCCCATCTCGTTCCCGCATCTGTCTGACCCAACTCAATTCTCTGAGCGGCGCGTGTACACGTTGCAGGCCATGGGGACAAGGAAGATCAGATCGTACCGACCCTCGTCGAGTCGCTGGCCGACTCGCGTGTGGCCCAGGTCGAGTGCGGATATGACTTCAACCTCGCCCTCCTTCACATCTGAGCCTGTCTGTGGCCAGCTAACTTGAGAATAAAATTAATAAAAAAAGGCTCCGATTGTGGTGAGGCCACAGAACCGGTGCGCAATACCAGGGGAGCACCATGCCTTCCGCGGAGTGGGCTGGCGCGTCGGGAACAACAAGGGAGCGACAATGCCCATGTTTTCCATCTTTCGCCAGTTACTGGTGCGATTGCCACCGAGGTGATGCACATCCCAGGCGAATTGAAGGCAAGGCCTATTCTTCCCTTTGTTCGGGCCCTGGCCCTGAGTGCCGTGAGCGGCTTGGCGGGCACGTGACCCCCGAAACCCGACCCCATCACGCCCATCTCTTTGCCCGTGGGCCGTAAGTCCGAGCCCCAATAAATTGGACCCCACTGAGAGCCATCCCACAACATCCCACACACCGCGCACAAGCAATCGGGATCATTAAGGCGAGGTGGTGGGCAGCTCTGGTGGTTGCAGCAAGCGTGAGTGTGAAGAGATCCCCCGCTTCCTGCAATCATCAGTGCTGCCCACGAGCAGAAGCAGCATTTACCCACACTCCTCCAGTCAAACAATCGCGCCGAGAGGCCCACTACTTCTTTCTCTTCATCCGCTTCTGCTTGTTGCTCTTGTCTTCATGCGGTTCCTCTGACGCTTCGTTTTCGTCTTCTCCTTCCTCCTCTCGATCGGATCCGCGCTGGTCCTCCGATCTGCTGCGCCCATCAGCAAAGACCTCCAGCACCAGCTTGGGCCTATAGGTCGCCTTCAGCGCATGCCACACCTTGTTCCTCTCCGCAGGGTGGCCAAAAGCGTTCTGGTTGAATAGAAAGTAGTAAGACGTTGACATCGTGTATGCGTGTATGCTGCTGGCCCGATTTGTGTGCGTGTCGCGACGCACACGAGATACGATACGCACCTGTACATAGCGAACGCCGTCGATGACCATGTCTTTGTCGATGTGGGTGTGCCCAAACACGTGCACTTGCGACCCGATCCGCCTGATCTGTTCATCGAGTCGCTCATCGCCCACCACCAACGGCAACGTCTTGTTGAGCAGGAAGATCCGCTTGGGAAGCAGCTGCACACACCAACGCACACACACCACACAACCGCGAGCGAAAGGAGTGTGTGAGCATTCCAGCATCAGGCCACGCACGCGCAGTGGAGAGCACCTCAAAGCGGGGCAGGAAGTGGGAAAAGGAGACGACAGGCGCATCGAAGGGCAGGAGCGACGAGTTCATCCACTCCTCGTTGCGGGTGAGGAAGTGGGCAGCCACGCCGCCGACCGCGCCGTCGAGTTCCGCCGGCCAGGCGCACGCGCGGAAGTCGAGCCAGCCGCGCCGGTAGTCGTGCGACTCTCCGTCCCACTGCGGATCGAAGCTGGGCGTGTACCAGGCCAGCAGGGGCACGACCCACACCTGGCCGTTGACTTTGGCCGGTTGCGTGTGTACGCCCAACTCTTCGCACACGCGTAGCACGTCGGCCAGCTTGGCCAGCGAATCGCTAGTGCCGTTCCGCTTCCTGTCCGACCGCGCCAATCGCAGTTCGTTGTTGCCCGGGCAGAAGAAGACGTTGCTCATCCTCTTCTTTGCCGATCTTTCCTCTTCTTCCTCTCCTTCCTCTCCTTCCGCTTCGTCTTCCTTTGCACCTTCGTCATGGCCACCGTGGAAGACCTCGGCCAGGAAGCCGAGAGTGCGGCGCAGGAGGCTGAGCTCCGTTGAGACGTCGCCCGCCACGATGAGCACGTCACGGCCCGTGTAGCCGCCCTCCTTCACCACCTCCTGCAGGTGCGCCCAATTGCTCTGTCTCGCGGCGCCGCCACTTCGAGAAATGAGCACATGCGCCAACACACCGGGGGGGGGAGGCGAATAAAGTTGTTTATCAAATCAGATTGGAAATCAGCAAGGGGAGGCACACCTCGTGGTCCACGTGAAGGTCGCTGCAGGCAAACACGCGGGTGGAGGCCCCCGCCCCAGGTGCCGAGTTGCCCATAGATTCGTTCTCTTCCTACTATAGCCGAAAGGCTTTTCTGTGCTTCCGTTGGGCTTTGCTCGCTTCAGTTAAAAGCTTGTGGGTGGGGTGAAGAGAGGCCCTCACCCCCCCCCAACCACCACTCTTCTGGTACTCTGGTGTGGTGGGTGAACCCAGAAATGAATGTGTGGCTGCTTCGCCGGTTGTTGCGCATCAAGTGCAGGGCAACCTGCTGCTAAATGGAGGATGGAGAGGGATTTGACTTTGGTGCATCCGTTTCTCTTCGTCGCGGGAGGGGTGTCGAACGTCGCGCGAGAAGGCTCTGTTCAAGCGAGTCGCTGTTCTCGCGTTGCCGCGCTACTGCCGACGGCCCGAATTAGGGGGCTGCTTGAACTTATTTTAGGTTAGCTTTGGGCTACCTGCCATGCTCCACTGCAGCGCAGGTGGTGTTCAAGTCTCTCCTGCCGACATCTTTCCCTACAAGGACATCTTCAGAGAGCTTTTAAGGTGAGGTTCACCTTAGGGTAAGCGGGGTGAGGGGAGAAGTGTACTGCAATGTTGGCCTTCTTCTTCTTCTTCTTCACCACTGCCACACCACGCCTGAGCCGATAGCCGCCCATCTTTTCTCTCTTTTTGAGGCCACTCTCAACCCGCGCGAGGTGCGCGCGTCTGTGAGGTCTTGCCCAATGCTGTCGGAGGGAGACGGCGACGTCCACGACGTGGTGGAGGAGGTGTGTTACCTGACCACCCGGCGCACCATTAAGACCACCCAGGTGCACGAGACAACGTCCGAAGAGCTACTCGGACCGAGTCTGGGCGCCTCCGCTCTCCGCATCTCCAACCTCCTCAACACTCCGTCGTCATCCACCGCCATCTCCACCTCCACTTCCACCTCGTCGTCCACTTCTTCGTCATGCTCCGCTACTTCTTCTTCCTCTTCTTTAACTTCGAGCTTCGCCTACCCGCACCTACACGCTCCGATATCTCTTGGCACTCCAGTCGCTTCCGCCCACCGGGGTGGGTCTCCGTGTGTGCGACCCAACCTGCCTCCTCTGATCCTCACCCTGCGGCAGTTGGCCCACGACCGCGACGACCCATCCAATACTCCGCCGCTGCCAGGCCACGACCAGGATTCCTCTATGGTAACGCCCCGCCCACTCGTTTCGTTTCGTCGTGGGGACTATTCTCTGTTCACGCTCACGCCACCCTGTCCTTCTCCTTGAATGCAGCACTCTTGGGGGAGCGCTGCGCACCATCGGGATTACCATAGCCGGGGTCGGCCCTCCCCTATCGACTCAAGCTCGTCGCCTGGAGACTGTTGCCTCCTCCCCGCCTTGCCGCCTCTGGGCACCCTTTTGGCCAGCTCCCCGCATACCTGCACGACCACAGCGTATGGCCACAACCGAGTCGTGACCGACTCTCCCGATCGCCAGCGTCGCTTCAGCCATCCGCTGCCGCTGGACACGTCAACTAGCCCGTGCATGCGGTCTTCTTCGACCACGAGCCAAAGCCTGCGGTGGGTGACCGAGACCACGGAAAACGAAAGCGGCAAGACGTCGGTCACCTCCTTCACTGTCGGCGAACCGCAGCACTCCAAGAGAGAAAAGGGCGACCTCAAGTATTCTCGTCTCTCCATAGCAACCGATCGTCGCGTAGTAACGCCAGTTTTGGATAACCCACCCTCACAGTTCATGTCTCGCTCCTTCTGTGCAGACGCAAGTCGGGCGAGAAGTGGGAGGTGTGGATCCAGGAGTACAGCGACCTGCCGCCCCAGAAGCGGCCTTCCTTCGCTGCCGAAGGCGGCAAACGAATCCCGAGCCACATGCGCCGTAACCTACCCTGCGAGGGGTGCGGCACCACCGAGACCTGCCAGGTTTCAACCCCCCC
>CDFC01056944.1:0-10363 GCA_000826385.1 Acanthamoeba rhysodes | reverse complement strand
AGAAGCGGAGGAACTGCAGTACGCCACCTCCGGTGGTGCTGCTCGCGGCCATCTTGTTGGATTTCACTGACTTTCTTCTGCTTTCTCGAATAGTTTCTCTAGGAAAAAGCGAATTGTTAAGGTGGCTACGAACTGATGTGCTGCGGTTCGGGCACAGTCTCCCCATTTTCTCCAAGGCCCATAGAAGAGTGCAAGCCATCAAGATCGATCTATGTCTGACGTACAAGGTGCCTTAACGTTCTTGCCCTTCTTTCGACGCGGTACTGTTGGTACTGTTTCGTTTGCCTTCTGACGCTGGCGGCAGGAACCGACCACGGATGCACCTGCGGGTCCGAGTGCAAGTGCGGTCCCAACTGCACCTGCCCGAGCAGAACCGAGGCCAAGGCGGAGAAGCCACACTCTGGGTGTGGCAAGAGTATGCCCCCCCCCCTCGCAAACCCGCACTGCCATCTTGTGTTCGTTTTTTTAATTATTATTATTATTGTTATTATTGGTTCACCACAATATTATTTGTGTCACAATATTATTTGTGTCACAATATTTAAAATTACTGTTTACCTGCTGCGCACGCAGTGGCGGCAGAAAGGTGTGGAGGAAGGGGATGACGACGGTGGGTGAAAGGCGGAGGTAAGGTCCAGGGGCAGATTGCTGGTACCTGACGCGTGTTTTGGCTGTGGCACAGAGGACTGTAAGTGTGGCGCGTCCTGCACGTGCACGGACTGCCACTGCGGCGAGAGCAAGGAGTGCAGCTCCACGTCTCAATGAGCCCTGCCCACATCAATTGGGAGACGTTGCTCGTCTCGGACGTCTCCGCGCCCGCAACTGAGAGCTGAGCGCTGAATGCACTGACCACGAGAACAAATGATTGCAGATGGGAGAGCGGAAGGGAACAATGTTATGGTTGGCTAAATAAAAACATAGAGCAAGGCGAATGTCTTAAAACACGCTCGCGTGAGATAAAGTTTTTAAATGATCACAACGTGGAATCATGCAGATTTCTTGGTCAAGGCCAAGGCACACAACACGTGCTGCTCACACTCGACCCGACAACTTCCGCAGAACACATTGGTTGCGTTGGGATTCGAACCGCCGACCGCCACTGCAGTTGTGCAGCAAGCGAAATTTCCAGTGCGAGTTAATAAGCAAAAGAACGAAAGCGAGGTCGCAAATGGAAAAAGTACCGTTGAGCGCGGCTTTTCGTGGGAAGGGTCCACCTCTTGCCTAGTTTGTTTTATGGCTGCGGCCCAGCTGTGATCCAGAGGCGAGAGGCCAACCTCCAACGGGGCGGATCTGCAGCTCGCGCATGGCGATGACATATTGAGTGCCATGATGGGGGTATAAAAACGGCCGGAAGCGCCATGTACCCATTCTCTCAAACACATCCCACAACTGCCCCATCCCTGTCTCTTTCGTCTCTCACCTCTTGTTCGTTGGCCTTCTTCCCAGCGTCCGAGCCCTTCACCCACCATCGCCGGATTCTGCCACACATACCCGCACAAGTCACTCCAACAACAGCACCACTACCACGACCACGACCACTACCACTACCACGACCACGACCACGACCATGCAGATGGACTACATAACGCCCGCACGACACATGGAAGAGCAGGGCGACGGGCAGAGCGTGATGCCGATAGGCCGCGAGCGGAAGGGCTCGTGGGGCGAGGCTATCCTAACGGGCGGCGCGGCGGTCGACTCGATCAACAGCTACCTGCAGACCCTGGCCGAGAAGGCCGACCAGAAGCGCAAGGAGCACAAGAAGAAGCGGAAGGAGCGCAAGGCCCTCAAGGACAAGAAGCACCGCCGAAAGCGCAGCCGATCGCAGGACGAGGGCTCGGCCAAGGCCGCCCACGACGATCGGACGGCCAACCAGGTTTCTCAGGCCGACCAGCCGCGCCAGGCTGCCACAGTCGCACCCACAGCAGCTGTCAGTCCCCACGAGCACCAGCAGGCGCTGCACCCGATGACCATCAACCTGGTGGCCCCGACCATGCCCACCAACCTCGCCACGCGACGAGACCACCAGCCGCAGCACCCTCACCACGGCCATCACCTGGTCCACTCGGGATCGTATCCCAACTTCCCCGTGGTCCAGGCCCATCATCCCCACCACCCGCAACGAAGCCACCCGACGCCCGCTGCGAACTCGACCTCGACGACCGCGACGCGCACCAGCCCGATGCTGATGGCCGGCGCCGGGGAATTCTTCGCCTCCCATGCCATGTCGATGTCCATGCCCACGCTCCCGACCCTTTCGTCGTCTTCCCTCCTCTTCAACGAGCCTTACGAGACTTCGAACTCGACCACCAGCGGCGGGTGGCACGACGCAGGCTCGCAGTGGGTGGACGCCGGTGTTCCCCTCCCGCAGCCCCAGCGAACGATGAACACGGCCTTCCCATCCCAGCCGCTGCACCAGATGCAGATGCAGGGGTCTGGGCCGGCCTGTGACGACTCGTTCCTATCGTCCTTCCTCAGCTCAGATATCCTGCAGGCCGACGAAGTGGCCCTCCTCACCGACCTCCTCTAAAGCTCGTCCACCTCCACCTCCCCTGGTTGGTGATTGGTGGTGACCCTGCGCCATCTCTCTCTTCCGCCATTCTCTCCTCTTTCCTCTCCACACTCCACCAACGCCACCGTACCACAGACAGCCTGTGTGACTTTCCCCTTGTATATACCAAGCGCCCCTGCACACATCATGTAATCAATCTCGTTCCCATAAAATTTATAAGAGACTTTTTTGTTCAACTCCCATGTAACCGCCAATCCGCGTCGCAACCTCCCGCCTCAAGCACGTGGCCCAGGCCCTGGTGGCTAGTCGCGCCACCTCTTCTTGGGCGGCTGTGCCGAGTGTCCTGTGCGGCTCGCGCCCAAGGCCGTCAGTGGAAGGCCGCAAAATCAAAGGCCTGGAGGTGCTGCAGCGGGTACCTCGGTCGACAGGGGCACTGTCGTCCTGCTTCGCGCCTTCCTCCCGAGCCGACGCGTCGGCCGGTGGTGCTGGGCCCTCATCGGCAGGCGGCCTTCCCTCCCTCTCCTTCCCTTTCTCCGTGGCCGAGGTAGCGGTGGCGGTTGGGATGGGGGCGCGATTGCGCTCCTCTTCGTCTTCGCCGTCTTCGTCCTCTTCGCCTGTCCCCTCGCGCAGGTAGACCACCTCGCGCCCGGCCACGAACTTGGAGGCGCGATGGTACCCGACCGGCACCGCCATCTCCTCGCTCTGCTCCGGGTCGTAGAGGCACACCTCCTCTTCGCCCTCGGCCTTTTCGTCGTCGTCATCCCTCGGTGGCGGCAACGCCGTCCTCCTGCCCCTGCTCTCGCCCTGGACATGTCAGATCTCTTCAAAGGGGCAGCGAGACAGTGGCGGAGGGCTGGTACGGTTTGGGGAGGGGCGCGGGGAGTGAGTCGGGATCGATCTGAAAGAGGGCGCCTTGCCTGGTGCGGAAGTTGTAGCTGAAGGCCCCGTCCCCGGACAGGTCTGCACGCACGCACACCGGCGGAAGTTAAGCGCATTCTTTACACACAAGAGGCCTCGTGTGTCGTGTGCGCGTAGGTGTGCCACCAAGCTCAAGCAGCGGGACGATTGGGAGTTGCGCTGTACCGGTGGCGAGGCCGGCAGCTCTCCGCTGGTACCACAGAAGGTTGCTCTCTGCATCACGCGTCACCATCAAGAGCACCACCATCAGCGCAATCGCGTAGGGTAAAAGAGAGAGTCACATCGAGCGTAGCATGAAAAGAGAGAGAGAACGAGGGGTACCCATGGCCGGTACGTGTTCCTTCGCCTTCGCCGCAGCCAACGCCAGTTCTGGGTACACAACGTGTGCGTGCTGATTTTTAGCTATTATTGAATTACTTTAATTTTATATTGAATTATTGTGGAGGGTAGCGCACCGGCAAAGAGACTCCCACTGCGTTCTCCATCCACAGCCTGCTCTGGGGGCCCGCCGTCATTGGCGCCATCCTCTTCGCGTTCCCGGAGCTCCTGACCTTCACCATCGCCATTGGCGTGCAAATGATAGCGTCCCCGCTTGGGCAGACGATCGTCCCTACCTCCCTCCTCCTCGTCTTGCTCCATCCTCTCGGTTTTCGTTTTTCTGTTTTTTTATGTCCTTTTCTTCTTCTCCAACGTTCCGTTTTCCTTATCTTTTCTTTTTTTCCCTTTTAAAAGGGAAAACAAGGTTTTATTCCACCATCGCTCACCCTCTGGGGTGGCGTTATCGGCAGGCGGCGAGGATGACGTTGGCGATGACGCTGAGGATGAGGACGAGCACGACGGCGTAGACGTACTTCTCGTCTATCTGCAAGCCACCGGCCCTCGGCATCGTCGGGACACCGGCACCCGGCACCACCTGCATGCCTGGCGCGACGCCCATCACCTGCCCTACCATCACGCCCGGCGTGGGCGCCATTACTGGTGTTCCCGCGGGCATGGGCACCGAGGCCGGGGCTGAGACGACTGGCGCACTACTGGCGGCGGCCGGGGCGGGGGCGACAGCAGCAGCTGATCGGGCGGAAGAGGCGGCGGCAGCAGCTGCGGGAGCGGGGGCTAGAGCCTCGGCGAGGAGGGCGGCTTCGGTGTCGGCCATGAGGGACTTGAACGACTCCTCGACACCAGTGACCGACCCTCGCTCGATTTTGCCTGCCGAGCGTAGTGCATGTGCGACAAGCAACAGAGGGTGAGAAGGTTGATGTCAACAACGGGAAGAACTGGTGGTGAGCGCGGTACCACGGAGGAGTCGTGGCGGAGACTTGACCCACACCACCCAGGCCGTGTTTGAGATGTTCGTCTTGCCGGCCCCGTTCTCGCTGGCCTCGTAGACGGCGTGAATCACGAACGAGTCGGCTGTAAATGATCGCGTCGCGACCCGGGCGAGATTAGTCGTGCACGATGCAGACACAACACAAACGAACACCTCCATTCAATCAGCTGGATACAGTACCGTAGGGTACGCCTTGCATCCTAGACTCTTGCCAGACGCACAGCTTCTTCGAAGGTTGGCTCAGCAGGACGACCTTCTGTGTCTGCTCGACCAATGCATCGCCCTGCGTATGCGCAGCGAACACAGAAAATGTAAATAAATAAATAGAAAAGATGCGGGTGAGCGCGTGCAGGCCAGAATGTCGGTCAAGAGCGACAGATGGGTCCTCACCTTCACGAACGCGCTCTGCATGGGCTTGGTGTACTTGACCACCCGGGTCATCAGCCCCGGCTCACTATCAGGCACCCACGGCCCAAGCGAAATATCTGTGTCGCCAGTCGAGAGAAGATGTGGGTGAAACACGTTGCACGTCCGAACCGCACGGCGGGAGTGTGGCGGTGTACCGTAGAGTAGGTTCTTGGTCATGCTCCGTTGCACGTTGCTGCTATTGGAGTCGTAGATGAGACTCCAGCAACGCTCCAGACTGGCCGAGAGCGTCAGTGGCGCGACCCGGTTCACGTTTTGCACCTGCCGCGGAGAGCACGAGAGAGACATTGCACGGTAGTCAGTACAAGTGTTCCAACCCAAACTCAAGGCGCCGCAGTGAATGACGTTGGCCAGTGCTTACGTCGGCGGGCGGCTGGAGAAGAGCCGCGAAGCTCGGCGGCGCTGCAGCTTGCGGCTCGAGCGGAATTTCCCATCGGGGCTCCTGTGGCTGCGACTCTTGCGCTGCGACCCCAGCAGACTGAGGGAGGGGGACGGTAAGACGTCAGTGGACATTGGAGTGTGGCGGAGATGGGTGAGGGGCGTACAGGGCTGGCGCTGGCCGTGTGGCATTCGAGGATGGGCTCGTCTTCGCTCTCGGTGTCTTCGGGGTGGCCGTCGTCGTCGGAACCCATCTCGGAGTGCGTCCCATCGGAGGTGTCAGTCAGGCTGCCCCGTCGCTCCCCCTTGCGCATTGCCTTCTGCAGCTTTTTGTCGCTCGCCCTGATCGTCTCCAGGTCGATAGTCTACGCCCCACACACATTCGCAGAAGAAGACAATGATGAAGCGCGACATGTAAGCGAGGGTGAGCCGCACATGGCAACGGATGGGAGGCTGGACGTACAGAGTCGCCCTTGGCGCGCTGCCAGACGGCGAGCAGAATGCCGTAGGTGGTGCTGTTCTGGGTGAGGCTGCCTCTCAGCCGGTGCTGGATGCGTGCGTCGGTTCTATTAGTACTACTCGGCCGGACGCGTGCGAGCGGACGAAGAGCGCGGGGTACCGTTTTGTCATGAGTGATGAGGTGGATGCGGTGTCGCTTACGCACCATGTGCTCCACCTCGGCGAACGGAATGCATATCTACGGAGGATGCCATGAGCGCGACGATCATCAAACGGCTCCAGGCGGGGGTGAACGTACATTGGTGCGGTGGGAGTGAGAGACAAAGACGAGGTGGTTGGGGAAAATATACATCTTGCCATGCGATGGACGCGGCTTCTTATACACGCACGGGAACACTAGCCAGCACAAGTGTGCGCACGCACGACACACGACACACGACACGCATAGAGTGTGAGAGTGTCATCGCTTACGGTGGTACGCGTCGCCAATGGGGCGTAGGTACCGCGGACGAGGGCGTCGGTGGAGGGGATGCCCCACTTGGTCCGCAGCTTGGCCACGCGCTCCTCGGGCACCACCCCGGACGACTCCAGGTCGGCGCTCCGCTGGCCCGCCGCCGCCGAGTAAGTGGGCAGCGACGCGGCCAGCTGGTTGGGCGCCGGCGACACGCGCTTGTGGGTGGCCGAGAGCAGCGCCGTGGAGGCGGCCCGCGCGCCGGAGGGCGAGGTCTCGTTGCGCAGCGAGCGGGAGGCGATGGAGGGCGGGGCCGCGGAGGGCGCGAGCGCGGCGTCAGCGCCACCTTCACCGCTGTGGTGCGGAGCGCTGACGCTGCGGCTCGGTGCGACGTGCTCCCTCGTGGTCGCCTTCATGGCCATGGCGCCGTCGTCGATGGGCGTGGTGGTCGTCTCCACGATGTGCACGCGTGGCTGTTGCTCCATAGCTCTGCGCAGAGCCCCGAAGAGAAGAAACGAGGTTGTGCTGTTCCTGGGAGGAGGTTGCACAACAAGAGGCGAAGGGAGCTGGGGGGGACGGAAAAGGAGGAGGAAGGTCGGTAGAGTTGTGGGGTCGTGGTGGTGGTCCTGTGTCACACAGTCCGTTGGTTGGCCGTTGGACACGCGAGAGTGAGATCGTTTATGATTTTATTTGATTTTGTTTTTTAATGGGCAAGAGGGAGTACCAAAGTACTGGGCCGGCCGGTTGTCAAGAGGTGTGGACGTGCGTACGCAAAAGCAGCTCACGTTCAGGAGACGGTTCACTCTTCTGTAGGCCCAGCCGTTGCGTTGTGGTTGTGGTGGTTGTTGTTAACAAACAACGCAGCGTCGTGTCGTGTGATTGTGTTCGGTGCAAACAGCGCGGCTAATTTCATTGTTTTCCTCGCATTTTCCGCCCAACAAACGCACGAGCCTCGCCCTCGGGGCAATCTCCGAATGATGCGACAGTCTGAGGTTGGCCCTGCCTCAGGAGTTGAGGGAGGAGCTGATAGCGAGGGGTGCCTCTTCGTCGTGGTGGTGGTGGGGCTGGCCCAGCGTGGTGGTGGGGCTCGGTCCGCTGGTGGTATGTACAAAGCGCGCGCTATCGTGGCTTGCTATTGTGGGCGGGGGACCGGTGGCGAGGGAGGGCAGCAACCACAGCCACGGCGAGCCGCCAAACACTCGCTTGAGGTTGGCCAGCGGACCCGGGTTGTGCTGCCACGACGCGGTCAAGTCAGCGCAAAGAGCGTCGCACTCACATTCTCGAGAACTAGGATGATGATGATTCTTTGATCGATGGCGGCATACCTCTGGCGGCTTGTTGAGTAGGATCTCGAGAAAGGTCTGATTGCGCAGGATGGCTCGTAGATGCCGAATGCATAGCCAGGTCGTGGCAATGATGACAAATGCGAGGAGGCTGATGCGCGCACACCAACGCAAACTTTGTGTTAGTTCGCTGCCTAAACGCCGATCTGTTGTTCGCCTATATCAATAGGCGCACCTGAGATTGGCGACGGTCAACGCAACCGCCCATGCCAAGTACTCCTCGGTGTGGTCGGCTTCCTGGACGTACAGAATCCCATCCATCGACACGAGGTTATGAACTGCGGCAGGAGAGGAGGCGAGTGGCGAGCGAGTGGTACAGCGAGTTGCACGGCGCGAGCCACAAAAAAGGCGAAGCCGCTCAACGCGCAGAGCAGGGCGTAGACGATAAAGAGGGAGAACGCCTTCACGTTCCTGAACCTAGACCCGCACGACGCACGACACGACCAATGCCAACAATCGACATACATCAAGAATGAACGTGTGAGCCTCACAGGGCAGAAGCAGCTAAAGAATGAGATAAGACTACCCGACGCAGTTGTTGAGGAAGATGCAGTGGTGGTCCATCTTGATCACGCACCTGACGAATGCAGTGGTGTGAGCATCGTCGTCATCATCATCATAGCACTGCGGGCAGGGGAGTAGGGAGTGAGGAGGGCACCGCTGGCATAGCGAGCAGTGGTGCGCGCTCTGCGGTTTGGGCGCGTAGCAGAACGAGCACTCGCGCTCGTGCGACGTCAGGAACTCGGACAGGGATATCCTCCCCGCCGTCACCGCCCCGCCACCCTCCACCGCCGCCTGCTCCTCGTCCTACCATGGCATCCCCTTGCTCGGGTCAGAGAAGATAGACGTCGTGGAGGAGAAGAAATGGGAAGAAGGCCATCTTGACGGGGAGGGAGGTGCTACGTCGGCGGCGGAGGCGGGCTGGAGGGGCACGTAGCCGGGGTCGGCCGAGGTGACGATGATCCCCGAGGCGAGCATGAGCAGCACGAGCAGCTGGAGGGCGAGCACGGTCACCGCACCCGAGACCGAATCGAGAGCGCCGAGCGGCAGTACGGCGCCAAACACCAGGCTGCCCTCGAGGAACAGCACCACCGCCAGCGTCGTCCAGGCCGCACCCCTTCGCTTCCACCACCTGCCCACCACACCGGTCCATGCGGCCATCTCCCTCTCTCCTTCACAACCGCCTCAACCCCCCTTAGACCCAATTAGCAAGCCTTGATCGATCAAATCTCGATCTGATTCTCTTTTCTCTTTTCATTTTCCTTTTCCTTCTCCTTTTCTCTTGTAATTTTGCGGCGAAAAGATTTCAGACACAAGAGAAGAAGAAGGCCAACAAAAGAGGCGAGAGAGGCCCAGAGAGGCCCCCAAACGAGAAGAGAGATGCAGTCGTTCCTGTCGTTGCTGGGCATGGGCAAGGCGGGGGAGCGCGCCCAGTCGGCGGTGGAGGAGGCTGCGGCGCTTCTGGCCTCGTGCCCGACCCAGGGCGGGGCCAACCTGGACAAGTGGGTCGAGGACGTGGCGCCCCACTTCCTGGCCCTCGTCCGGCCGCCGCCCAAGAAGAAGGAAAAGGAAAAGAAGGCGAGTGACGCGCCGCAGGGAGGAGGGACGCACGGACTGGACCTGGTGTCGCTGCCGCGGGTGGCCGTGGCGCGCCTTCTCGCGAGCGACAAGCTGTGCGTCGAGAGCGAGTACCAGGCCTACCTCTTCGCCGCCGCCCACGCCGAACTGCACGCCTTCCACCGCTACCGTACCTCCCCCCTCCCTATTTATTGTATTTATGTTCTACTTTAATATATATATATATTGGGCTTTGTTTGATAATTATTATGATTATGATTATGTTTTATTAATGAAGATTCATCATTCTGGTCGATGGCCAATCAAGAGAAATAATTGTAACCTGGTCCCTTGTGGCTTCTTCGAGATCGCAGAGAGCGCGCAGGCAGTTGGCGGGAGCAGCGGCAGCGGCGTCACGGACTTGCGTGGCTCGGACGCCCTCTACGGCCAATTCTCGGCTGGAGCCCTCAAGCTTCTCTCCGGCCAGCGCACCGACACCAGCAGTACTCCCGCACCCCCTCTACAGTGCCTCGTGTCGTGTCACGCACTCATGAGTGCCGTCGATTGAATTGGTGCAGGCCAGCACTCGGAGGCCGAGACGCACACGGACACCCACAACGACGACGAGGAGGACGGCTCGGAGGACGAGGACGAGGGCATCCACGGCGGCCACGATGAGCAGGAGCAGGAGGACGGGTCCGATACTGACACGTCGAGCAGCAGCAGCGTCGCCAGCCCGGGCAGGGCCACCAAGAACCTCAACCTGCGCGGCACTGCCGGGCTGTACCAACACATGAGCCAAGGCGCCCTCAAGGTGCGTACCACCGCCACCGTGAAAGACCGCAGCTGGCCCAGGGCAGCCGTCGCTCACCCCATTTCGCACTCACGCACGCACGCACGCAGTCGCGTGCAGAGGTAAAGGCGGCGGTGGGAGCAGCGCCGGAGGGCGACGAAAGCGACGCGCTGGTGGCCGAGTGGCTGGCCAAGGAACAGCA
>CDFC01056940.1:0-11524 GCA_000826385.1 Acanthamoeba rhysodes | reverse complement strand
TGTGTGTGTGTGTGTGTGTGTGTGTGTTGATTGTCATGCGTGCGTGTCTTGCGTAGGAAGTCGAGCGAGTTCGCCAGCGGGGAGCTGGAAGAGCACGGGGAGCTGTTCGATGCCACGCAGGGCGCTACCTATCGGCTCCTCAACGCCAAGGAACTCCGAATCCAGCGCCATCCCGTTGGCCGGGGCGTCTTTGGCATCGTCTATTCTGCGGGTATGTATGTGTGAACACGGGCGCCGGTACCTTGCCGTGAGTCCGTGTGTGGTTCCTGTGGATGATGCTTACGATCGATGTGCGTGCGAAATGCTGCATGGCTGCCGCTACTACTGGTACGGCTGGTCAGAGTGGCGTGGTGCGCAGGTGGCTGTGAAGAAATTGGTGGGCGCGCTGGGCGAAAAGGAACTGGCCGAACTCCATCGCGAGGCGCAGCTGTTAGAGTACGCACGCCACGCCCGCTCTGCTGCGCGTGCATGCACGTGCCACGTGGGCGCGGGGCTCATGGAGTGCCACCTGCTGCTGCTGCTGCTGCATAGAAAGCTGTGTCATCACCCGCACGTGGTCAATTACCTCGGCCTGGCCAAGATCCCCGAGCTTTGCCTGGTCACGCAATTCTACCCCAAGGTACCTCCGAACCACTACTCACGATCACCACAACAATGACAACCCATCATTATCACATTCATATATATATATTAATGTTCCTCACTACGCCCGGCAGGGGAGTCTCTACGACATCGTCATCAAGCGCAGAGAGCCCATTGGCTGGAAGACAATCGTGGGAATGGCCCGTGACGCGGCGGCGGGCATTCTGCACCTGCACTGCGAGCACGTCATCCACCGGGTATGTGCGCAGCACACAATCCACAATGCCGCCGCCGCCGCCGCCGCCGCCCACCGCAGGTCAACGGATCGGCGAGACCGCCCGAGGTGGTCCTTGCTTACTTTGGCACCACCACCCCACCACGTGTGTCTTCCGCGTGCAGGACATCGCGACCCGCAACTGCCTGGTGGATGCCAACTATCGTGTGGTGGTCACCGACTTTGGCCTGAGCCGGGTCAAGACCTCGGCCTACCTCATGACCAACAACAGCTTCGGTATGTGCCGTGTGACGCTTCCCCCCCCTCCCCATCCCACCCACACTAGCTGCTAACACTCATGGGTCCTCCGCCGCCACGACGCGCCTACGGTGACCATCATACGTTCCGCCTGGTTTTCAGGTCCTGTCTCGTGGATGGCGCCAGGTGTGTGTGCCGCCGGCGCCAGTGCTTTGATTGTCCCCTTCTCCTTCATTAGAGGGGGGGGGGAATCCGCTACTACTGCTTACTTTGTGTCCGCTCCTCCACCACCACCACCACCCACCACCCACCACCCACCACGCACCACCCTTTCCCTCTCTCCCCACCGACAGAGGCTCTCATGGAGCGTAAATTCTCGGAGAAGAGCGACGCCTACAGGTAAGACCCCTCCGACCACTCCCCTCACTTGACAGAGCTCTGCCAACGCGGCCTTTGCTGCGGGCGGGGATGGCGCGGCCTATTCTGAAGTGCTCGTGTCGGCAGCTTCGGCATTTTGCTGTGGGAGCTGGCTGCGCGCAAGTCTGTGGTGTACCCGGACGAAGTATCGCCCTTCGACATCGCCACGGTGGTCATCGCCGGCAAGAGGCCCGCCATCCCAGATTCGTGCCCCAAGGTGCCGCGCTACCAGCCACCGCCGGTGGTCAGCTGCTGGACGCGAGCTGCCCCCCCCCACGCCACTACGGTGCTGACCGCGTCCCTCCCCCCTCCCCCCTCCCTCTTTTTATTTCTACTGCAGGAGCTGCGCGAGTTGATGCAGGCCTGCTGGGCTCCCGACCCGGGCCAGCGACCAGACTTTGTTCGGATTGAGAAGAGTCTGGCTGCCTACTACTACTCCCTCGCCGAGTGAGCCGCCAACTCACACGAGGATCCGCCCACACGCGGGTGGAGACTTGCGCCTGACGCGTGAAGGCGACGCGAGGAGGCGCCACGGTCGACGATGATGTGCTATCAAGCACGTGTATATGTGTGTGCGTGTGCGTGGGTCGCCTGCGGGCCCGATTAAAAAAGGTCACACACGGGTGGTTCAAAGGGAAGGAGGCTTCAGGAGGCGATGGAGGAAAAGATGAGGGCCGCCACGACTACCAACGACAGAACCGCCGAGACGAGAAAGGGAAAAGGGAGGCCAGCGCCGCCCCCGTGGTCACCGTCGAAGCCAATTCCCGCCACCCTTCCCCCCCCGAGACACGCCCATGCCCGCGTCAGTGCGCTGCATTCGTCCATCAGCGTTGCCGTCGCCGTCGCCGTAGACATTATGATCGGCGAAGGCGAGGGTACCTGGGGATGGGGATGGGATACGGAAGTAGAGATGCAGCTTACCACTTGCCAAAGGCGCCGGGACCCGACTTGAGGACAGCTGCGCGACCGTCCCTGGTGACGAGCTTGCCCTCGCCGTTGAGGATGACCAGCGTAGGGATCGACGACACCTGGAACTTGGCCTTCAGCGCCGCCACCCTGCGTATCGTCAATTACGACGAAGGACTCCATCAGGTGGGTAAATATTATTAAATGCCCACGACGACAACGAACGGCGACGTGCGCGTTGGTCACAGCACACATGCGTGCGGATGCGTACCGTGGGTCACCGAAGGGAAGGGCGGGCCAGGGCATGGCGGCGTCGCGCATGTAGGCGCCCATAGCGCCAGCATCGCGATCCGAGCTCACGAAGATGACCTGGAAGCCACCCTGCCCCGCCGTCTGCTGCTGCTGCTGCAGCTCATTGTAGGTGTCCACCAGCAGCGGCGTAAACCCGCGGCACGGCGGACACCTGTCGACCCCCTTGCCACGTCAGCCGCAGCCTCGCCGTCGTTGCTGGTCTCGAGTCGAGGCCAACTGCCACGCCTTCTTTTTTTTCTTCTTCCCCCCTCCAACGCGCTCGCCTATCCAGAGGGGGGGGGGCAAAGCTGAGCCGTACCAGTGGGCAGAGAAGTAGAGCCCTACGAATTGTTTGTTGGCGAGCACCTCCTGCACCGGCACCGGCGCCAACGTGCCCTCCACACACACCACGAGGTCCTCCGCCTCGTCACCCAGCAGCAGCTCGCCCCAGCCACCCGTCGCAGCAGACGCCATCTGTCTGGATTTTTGTGTATTTTCGTTATGGCTCAAGAAAAGTGGGCCAAAAAAAAAGTTGCCACGTCAGCTTTTTCGGCTTGTCTTCTGGCTGTCAAACTTGTCAGCTTCTGTTGCAAGCAGTGATGGTGGCCAAGATGTGCTGGTTGACTGTGCTGTGGATGAGAAGGTGGGTCACTTGCAGAGTGGGCCAGATCAGCCCAGGCCTCAGGTACCACTGCACCAATGGGTGGTACCTTGCAACAATCAAGGTGAGTAGGTGGAGTATCCATGCTGTTGAGCACCTCCTTCCTGTGCTCCATGTCTCCTTGCTTCATGGTGGCATGGTTGGTGAAGAGTCACCTGGGGCTCTGTGTCAGCCAGTTGGCTTCCACCCACTGGTGCATGGTTGTCCTTGCTGGTCTCAAGGGGAAACCTGCAAAGGACCAAGAAACTCAGTGGGTCTTGGACCTTTTTGGGGCCAGGGTGGGTTAGGTACCAGACAATCCAATGGAGTGTTTGCACTTGACCATCAGGGCATGGAAGTGGTTGGTCTTGCCATCCTTGAGGTTTTGCAGCTCATCCCAAACAACACACTGCCAGATTGGCTTGTGCAACTTGGCACATTGAAAACAAGAACAGCAGCTTAGCTATGGCAGTGGCATGAGCAAAGAAAGGTGTGTGAACCCATGCCTGAGGCAGTGCATCATAGGTGATGATGAGGATGTGCACATCCTCAATGGAAGAGCTAGGATCCTTGATGAACTCCTGGAGAGCCTTGGCGCTTGGGCAGGCAATGATCCAAGTGCCTTCAGTGCCCATGAACTTCATGGCCTCCTGTTTCCAGAGTGCCTGGAGCTATCTCTGCTGCACACCTCTGACACTTGGGCACTGCTCTCATTAGGCACCTCAAGACATGGTGGTTGTCCTTGTTGAGCTTGAGCATGGCACTGCTAGTGATGCTGGTCCATGTGTTGAGGTTGAGTCCACAGGCCATGGCTGATGGCAGGCGAAGGTGGCTCAAATCCATCATGGTTATGATGGGCTGCATGCTCTCCTGCACCCAAGAGCAATGAGGCACAGCTGGATTTTTGGTTTTGTGTCAGTGTGTGCCAAAGTGAATAATGTTGGTGTGTAGCACTTGGACAGCACAGGTACCAGAGGCAGAAGTGCAAAGTACCATGTCATCCTGGCAAACCTTTTTTTTGTGCACTTGAACTTGTCTGAGCTGCTGTTCATGAAGAAGTTGAGCTGGGATTCATCAAGCTCATTCTTTACAGGCACGATAAAGCCTGTGTGGCAGAGTCGAACTCAGCCACGCCTCTGGGTGTGGCATTATTGCACACCTTGGGGAAACCCTGAGGGAAATGGCATTTCCCTGTGATTCCCTGCCGGAGATAACTCTCCTATATTATCTGTATCCAAGGGGGGAATAAAGGACTTCTTTCACCACGACAAAGTGAGGACCTCCCTGAGGCCCATCTACTTGAGACCCAGCTGGTCTAATTCCCCTACACTCCTACACCTGGACCACCAACTGCTTTACCATTGTTGTCATCTGTGGTGTGCAGTGTGTGAGGCATGACACAAGAATAGCAGAGGTAGGAGTGGTGGTGGTGTGTACCCTGCCATGCTAGCTTGCATGGTCAACAAGAAACCAATGACAAAATGGCACCTCAGCATGTCTGTGATCAACATGCTTTCTTTTTGTAGCCCAGGCATCCAGAGCCTGGCCAAGCAACAATGATGCTGTGGCAAGATTGCATGTGGCAACGAAAGGAGAGGCTGCAGCACAAGACAAGAGGCTCCAGTACATGGAGTGATTGGTAAGGTCATGTGTGGTAATGTGCATTGGCCAAGTGATATTGGTTGGGTACTGGGAGGCATGTGGGAGAACTGCCAATCCAGGAAGCATAATGGCATTTATTGCAGGCAAATGCAAGATCACATTGCTTGAGAAATGGTACCAGCACTCTTCAAAACATTGTTCTGAGAGCACGTCCTTCAGCATTTGGCAGGCATCTGTGCTTAGTGGCAGGCTGGTCAAGGATGCAACACCCTTCTCCACATCTGGGTTGAAGCAATACTTTTTCATCCCTCCAGCCAACCACTTGTCCATTTTGCTGCTGGCATTGCACACAAATGCCTGAAGTGTCTGTCCTGAGGTCAATGTGGTGGTGCACATGATGAGTTGTGTGGCAGAGTCGAACTCAGCCACGCCTCAGGGTGTGGCATTATTGCACACCTTGGGGAAACCCTGAGGGAAATGGCATTTCCCTGTGATTCCCTGCCAGAGATAACTCTCCTATATTATCTGTATCCAAGGGGGGAATAAAGGACTTCTTTCACCACGACAAGTGAGGACCCCCCTGAGGCCCATCTACTTGAGACCCAGCTGGTCCAATTCCCCTACACTCCTACAGTTGGTCAGTTGAGGCCAAATTTGGCAGCAGCTGGCTGCGATTTTCAGGTGCACCACATGAATACCCACAGTGATGTGTTCAGGCCCAATAGGAAGGCATGGAAGATGTATCAGCAATTCTGCCACTGAGGAGGTGTTGGTGATCTGGATGGACCTCCACATGGTGGAAGCCATCCTTGAAGTTGATGGTGAACAGGAAGTCGCCTGGCTGGAGAAGGTTTGCCTGGTTGTGGGCAAACATAGCATTTGTGGAGACACATGTCAACAATCAGGCATGACTTGCTGTTCTTATTCAGCATGACGCCAATAGGAGAAAGGACTGCCAGTTTGTGAGGGAGAAGCTCTTGAAGAGCTCGTTAAAAAGTGACATTGCAAAATAAAAAAGTGGTGCACACAAAACACAAATTGATTTCCAGGACGTGTAACAAGTTTTTATTTTACAGGTGTCTGAATATCTCTTGGACTGTGGCTGAAGGGACTCAAGTGTTTTTGATGAAAGGTGAAGCCACAGCCAAAATCAGGACAGTTCCCTCAGTGCCATGGAGTGCTGGGCTGGGAATGTTGTCAAGGCAAGGCAAGCTTTGAGGAGGTCTGCCCATTCCTCAAGTTGAGAGGTCAGAACCATATCAACTCCTCTCTTCCATTCCTTGGGCATGTATTCTACTTGCTGTGCTCTCAATCACAAGACCTCCTCGAAGTTAAAAAAACATGAGGTGCAGAATGGCTGCTTTTGGCTGCACCATCTGTTTTCCCAATCCCTAAATGTCTCAAAACTCTATCTGACATAACTAAAAGTGGTATTGAGTTCCTCCAATGCACATTGGAGGAAGTTGACAATAAAAAGTCCAATGTGCATCAGACTAAGTCAACAAATTAAAACTGTGCCACCAATGACCCAAATCTTGACAAAAAGCAGTCCAAATGTCTACATAAAGTAGTTCTTGTAGACATGTTGTGGCGAAGTTGTCAACAAATAAAAAATCCGATGCACATTGGACAAAGTTGACAAATAAAAAGTCCAATGCACATCAGAATAAGTCAGAAGTTTGTTGACAACTGTCAAGTGCAAATCACAAGTTCTGTTGGTCTTACAACCCCTCCTGCAGTTTCTGCCACAGCTTCACCATTCACCGTGCTCAACATGATCTTTCATGCTGTTGAAAGTCTTTTGGTAAGCTTCTTTGACAGAATCTGCTGCCTTGACCACATCCCCTTCCCTAAAAGGAAGTATGAAATGGCTCCTTCTGCTCTGCCTTCCTCATCACCCATACACCCAATCACATTCATCCCCTCTCCAAATTCATCCACCAGAGCTTAGAAAAACTTGCCATGCCAGCACAATCTTTTCCCTCTTTTCCTCCAGCACCACCTTCTCAACAAAGCTAACCTCACCAACCATCTCACCCTCGTCCCTGCCCTCCCTCCAACTTCATCCACCTATCCTCTACTCTCATTCCTTCCAAATCCAACTTCTCTTCTTTCCAACTGGCTGCTCACTGCTGCCAACCTCACCCTCCTCGCTCAGCCTGGCTTTGCCTCTCTGCCATCCAACTTGTGGAACGAAGCAAGCAAGTCTCTTGGTTAAAAGTTACCCCATTTCCAGTTCCACTCCAATAAAGTTCTTCCATACTGCCCACTTGATGCTCAAACAATGCAAATTTTGGGCCCATTGCACCATGTTTCACTTGCCTTTTTCCCATCATGTACAGATTTCACAATTTCTCTTAGTGGCAATGTTCATCAAAACACAGAAATCCAAATAGACACACCAATGTCATGTGTACATTTTTCAAAAATCAAAAAGTGACACTGTCACTTTTTAATGAACACTCTGTTTCACCATCCACAACACCACCTGACACTCAGTAGGTGATAGTTCCACATGGAGTGGAGAGCTGGGGGCTGCAAGATCAGCAGCTTGACACCAAGAGTTCCACTTGCCACCATTCTTCAGCTGTGGTTTCAACACTTGCTGATGTTGGATGATTGAGGGAAGGTGAGGCTTTTGCCCACTGGAAGGCCCTGGACTTGGTGACAGATCTTGAGGCAATCATCCAGGTCAGGTGTGAAGGGTGAGGCTGACAGGGTGTTGCCATTGCCTTCAGAGGCAGTGGGAATCATGAAGGCAGGGGCATTTGGGAGGTTAAACCTTAAGAGGACAAACCTAATAGTTCAGGTTTCAAGTCAGCAGATTTCCCTTTGGCCAAGTCTTCCTTGGTGAAGGAATCAACAGCCACCTCCAGGTTGGCCATGAGTTCCACCAACTTGTCATCCATGTCATCCAGGACAGACTTGATGACTGGTGAGGTAGATGGAGAAGAGCTCATCAATTGCCCAAGCCTGACAAACAGTGTACTACACAGACAAGGAAGCAAAGAAGAAAGATTACAATACCTGTAACTTGTGGTCATTTGAAATGAGTGGTCACCAAATGACCATGGAATCTTTGTTTTGCTAAAATTAAGTGAGATATGACATCTTCGATTTATAGGGCAGTTTTGAAGATTTTTATCTGCATGTGTGATTTTGACATGCTAGACCGCTGCTGATAAGTGATATTGAGGGACATGAGATGAAAATGATTTGGAATGTGTGGAGTTAAAAGTGATTTTAGTGTGTGAGATGGACCTTCATTGTGGTGGAATTTTATCTTCAGGAATAATGTTCCAATTCAGCCCAAAGGTGAGGTTGACCATGAATTGGATGTGAGAGTAGCATGTTGGCCTGATTATGGAATTGATGGAGGGTATGAAAGCAAAGGCAAGGTGCATTTTGAAGTTGTTCCTCAAGGATCACTAACAAGCTAAGTTCAGATTTTCTGGATCGTGTACATGTGCACCATAAACTTGTCATTGTGTATGTGTACACAATAAAGTGAGTGTCCTGCTTTACAATTCTTGTACATGTAGGTGCAAGTCACCCTGCCATCACCATGGCCAACAACAAGGAACCTTTGAAGCTCCTGAAGGAGGTACCTGCCCCATTGCAAACATGCTATTTCAAAGCCCATTATGCTATGAAACTGCAGGACATTCTATCATGTACACCTAGTTTAGGTGTTCCCTTTGTACCTTGGTGCTTGCATCTAGCGCACACACTCTCTTTGCAAAGTTCTTCGTCAGGTGGCCAGCACAGTAGGTTACTGCCACTGAAACATGCCCTGGGCATTAATGAGGGAGTGTGCAGCAAATTTGTTGTTATGTGCATGAGTACAGCATGCCACCAAGCAGATTTGCCTTGCCAAGTTGGGATCTGGTGCAAGAGGCAGTACCTGCACTATGAAAGGCACAATGTTGCCAGTATGGTCAGTGATGATGGAAGTCACACTCCACCTGTCTACAGCTAATCAGCGCCCCATTTCAAAGGCAGCTTTGGTGGGTGGCAGATGTTGTTATGACCAGGAATGGTGGGTTACCTTGCCAGTCATCAGATCCTTCATGATGAGCACACAGCTGCCTGATTGTCTCTTTTCAGCCCACCCACCATCAGCATGCCAAACCCTGACACATCACAACAAACTTGGGGTATTCAGCACACTGCCCCAGAAGGAGCACTGCTGGTAAGGAGCATTTGAAGCACACATGCAAGGCATACAGATCTCCTTGTAGCCATTTAGGCCACACATGCTGCGATTGTTTGCAAGAACAAAACTGGCTAAAGACTCTGGCACCTGGCTGAGTCAAGCTGTGCATGAAGCATTTGTGTGTTGCATTTGTCACACCACAGGTAGTCACTTGGATTAGAAGAGTTGTGTGGTGTTGTCAGGCAAGTGGGTGAGGTGTGACAGTACCCTCAGCTTTCTTCCAGGTGTGCTGTGAGATGGGTGGCATGTCAAGCATGGTGAGGAACTGAGAGGTCTGCCTTTGTCTGCCCTTGGTCATCAGCACTGCCCATACCAAGCTATCAGCACTGCCCATACCAAGTGACTACCTGTGGTGATGTCAGGTTATTGGAGGAGGCTGGTAAAGGTGTTTGTGTGGGTGAGCATGGTGATGTGCACTTTCCAAGTTGCAGATGGGGCAGGTGGGCAGAATTCAAGTTTCAACAAGTTGCTCCTGCACTGAGTGCAGATGATGATGGTTCCAGTTGTGATGGCACCAACCTCACGGAGCAAAGACAAGGGCCCATGGCAGGTCAAGCAACACTGTTTGGCATAGGCCCCCTGTGCAATGTGCAACAGCAGGTCTCTGCTGATGATGGTGTTGGCCAAACCCATGGTCATGGGAGCAACCAAAGGCAGGGGCTTCAGCACTGGTACATGTTCAAGGTGCAAAGTAAGTTGCTTGGTCTGTGTGACACATGAGAGAAAAAATGATGGCAGAGTGGTGAATAGGAGTCACATATTGGAAGAGAACAAAGTGTTCAAAGAGTGTCCATACAACAAACTCATGGCTGCAGGAGTCTGGACAGTGTGTTACAGGTGGGAGGAACAATGCATGTGGCCATGTCATCTACGCCCAGTGGTGCAGACCCACGAGATGCAACTTGAGATGGGGGAAAAGAGAATGAATATATTTCTGTGGGAAAATACAAAATAAAGGAAATGTGAAAATACATAATTACATCATGCTGACATGTCATGGAGTGAGAGTAGAAAAGGCACCATGTAGGTGCATGCAGCACACCCCTGTACTCAAACAATGGTACACAGAGTAGAGAGCTTCTCAATTGTTGAGGGTGGTGAGTCCAAGACATGGGCAATGATAGGATAGGGGAAGAGACTTGGCCAAATGGGTTTTGTCAGGATGTCTGCTTGAAGTTTGGTCATGATCACTGTCTTCTGGTTTGTTCTTCTCCACTTGCTTCCTCTTGGTGATGGGAGCAAAAGCACTATGCTCAACCAAAGAGCTTTTTTGCAGACATATCCTAAAAAGTGTTAGGATCAAGGCCACCAATGAGACAGCCTGCTATGAACTTTCACTGTCTTTATAGATGAGATGTCCTTGGCTGCTGGTCAGATGGTAGGCTGGTTGGTGTTGACACCAACTTCAATTCTGATCTTCCCCTCCCACCACCAAAGGCATTGGCCAGTGATACCTGGTCTGTCCCACACTTCTATTTGATTTTCCTGTAATTCTTGACTTTCTTTATTAAAATCATGTTGTACCAAGAAAAATACTCTTCATCAAGACCACATGTGTTAGTAATTCTTATTTTATCATCATGTACACATATGTGATGACTTAAGGCACCATCCTGCAGTTTTTTTTTAAATGAAGAGTAATGGAACGCAATTTTGTGTTTCCGAAATTTTTGGAGTGCACTTGAAGGAATTAACCAGGCTGCAGGGCCGGAGTTTGAGAAAGTGGGTGTTTTTTCCCAGCACTGAACCGCCCACCAAAAGGCACAAAGAATATGGGTGTAATATCCTGGCAAAATCCTCCTGTCAACACAAAAGAATTTCCAGAACAAAATTGCGTTCCATGTTGACAAGCCCTTAAGGGTACAGTATGCCTTTTTTTGCCACCATGGCTAGAAAAAATTTGGACCATCTCCAGCCATTTTGGCTGGAAAGTTGGTGGACAAAATTTTGCCACAGCACAGATTTTCATTTTTCAATGTCCATTACATCAAGCTCAATCTGATCAAGAACTAGTGCTGCATGCCCTGCTTTAGTCATGACACATGACAACTACACCCAGCACCTACAGCCCCATATCCATTAATTTCATGAATCTTCAAGATCCCCCTCCACAGCACAAGAAAATCAACATATGCCCTTGTAGCCCTAACCTTGTGGTACCCTTTGCCCCCCTTTGCCCCCATCACACTTCCATCCAAGCTGAAAATCAAGAGGACAAAAGGTTCAAAAGCCACTATAGAAAAATTTAAAAAATGTGCAGTTTGTTTCTCTGGTGTTGGTGCAAATTCCGACATTCTGATGTAGCAGGCAAAAACAAGGCATACACCCCTCAAGAGAAAGAGGAGCCTCAGTCACTTCTCACGCGCGTGTCTATTATGTAGAGGTTTAATTGGGGGGG
>CDFC01056905.1:0-16215 GCA_000826385.1 Acanthamoeba rhysodes | reverse complement strand
ACACACACACACACACACACAAAGCTTAGGCATGTTACTAAACCGTTGATCAGCTTCTTCTCCACATACGCTTGCAACACGCCGGCGTTCATCGGACGCCCGGAACTCAATTACGGCGGCAAGAGTACGTCCACGCATTGCCCAATTCCTCTGAGGACGACCACAAACAAGTCGCGTGTGCGTGTGCGTAGTACTGCTGCCCGCGTCGGCGCTCCAGGAGATCGTGAGCAAGGACGTGGCGGGCAAGCAGTTCCTTTCCGACTCCCCGCTCGTGTTTGAACTCTCTAATCCGGCCAACGGCAAGAAGACCTATGCCGGTACGCAAACCTTTAGTCATGTGGTGGTGGTGGTGGTGGTGGTGTGTTACTCACTTTTTCCCCAAAGGTGTGATGGAGTTTCTGGCGGAAGAAGGCCATGCCAATGCACCGTTCTGGCTCATGCAACACCTCGAGCTTGCTGAGGTCATTCACTTCCCCTCACCACCAAATGAAGAAGGCTGATAGACCATGTGTTTCCCTTCATCCAATAGGGAGATGACGTGAATGTGCGCTTGGTCACGCTGCCCAAGGGTACCTTCGTCAAGTTCAAGGCCCACGATTCTCACTTCTTCGTGCGCTACCCCGATCCCAAACCCATGTACGTCCAACGACCGTTTTGCTTCTTCTTTGGTTTATACCACTAAACCCTAACCCTTGCAAGTTTGGCTCGAACTAAACGCTCATGTCGTTATTTGTGTGCCCTTTGTTAACTAGTTTCGAGACAGTGCTTCGCAACTTTGCCGCGCTGAGTCAAGGCGATCACATCGACATCACTTTTGACGCCATCACCTACCACTTCGAGGTAATGCACACAACACACGACGTGTCGTTGCTGATGACGTCAAGTGCTGTCCATAACATAGGTGCTGGAGACGCAGCCGCACACGGCTATCGACGTCAACAACGTGGACATCGAGGTCGAGTTTCAGCGGACGCTGACCGAGGAGGAGCAACTGCGCGAGATCGCACGAATTAAGCGGGAGCGCGAGGCCGCAGAGACTGGCGGCGCAGAGGGCGTCAAGGACAAGGGGAAGGAGAAGGAGCAACTCGGACGGAGACTGGATGAAGAGACCGAAGACGCGGCTCCCCAAGCCGACACCACCCTCTGCAAGAACTGGTACCTGGAACCCTTGATTGTCGCCCCTATTCCCTCGCTGACTTACGTCATGTGTCGACACTCCCAGCCAGCGAAGAGTGCCAACTGCCGCGTTCACCATGCATTCTGCCTTCTGTGAGGTGCCTTTGCACACGACACGACCAATGAATGACACAAGGACACATAGGCTGACGTCTTTCTTTGATGCGCGCACCATCCTGCAGCGGAACAACGTGTGTTGCATGAAATGCGGCAGAGCGGTCAAGGTGTCGGAAAAGGAGAAGCACGACCAGGAGTTCCATGCGCAGGTCTGTACGCCGGTTGGGTGGTTGGTCCAACGGCACGTCTCACGCTTCTCTGTGCTGTGCCCCCCCCCCACCACCAAAGGTCGAGTGCGGCGAGTGCGGGGCCACGCTGGAGCTGACCGAGCTCGGCGCTCACCTTGAGAAGTACGCACCACTCAAATTCTCTTGACGGCTTCTTGCATGCGCTGAGACTGCCCATTCTCTAGTTACTGCCCGCAGCGAAGCGTGCCCTGCCACTACTGCGGTCTGATGATCAAGGCCACCCAACTCGACGAGCACCAGGTGACACCACGCCCGCGCCACGAGGGCATTCAATTCCTTGCCACACCTCCTCACACAGCTGGCCCCGTGTGTGATGTCTCTCCAGGAGTATTGTGGGACGCGCACGGAGGAGTGCGAAAAGTGTCGGCGCTGCATCATGTACAAAGGTTCGTTTCTTTTCCTCTGTGCGCAGGCATGATATCTCACCTGACTGTGGACACTCGTCGCACCACCCCTCTGGGGCGTGACCAGATCTGCCGCAGCACATCGGGACCGATTGCGGGTACCCGCCGGCGCCACAGCCCGTCCGACCCGGCAACGCCCTCCTCTCCTACCTGGGCCTCGGCGGCTGGAGCAAGTGAGAGCCGGCCGGCCCCGACCCTCGCTTCTGAAGAAGTTGGCTGCGGGCATCCAGAAGAGTGACCACTCGCGCCACGGCACCCAGGCACCCACGGATAAAGTACAAAGGAATAATAATATGCTGTCGGTGCACTTACATCTCTCGCGCAGGGCTCCTCACGCCGGCTCCGTCGTTTGTTGTTGTTGTTGTTCACGGGAGATCGGTGAGGCTCTTCTTGGGCGGCAGCTGGCCTTCGGCGTACCTCGTTTGCTTCTTCGTCTGCGCCGAGTACCCGGTCTGTCGCGAAAACCCAAGAATTAGTTTCTATTATATTAATATTATTGATATTCATTTTCGATTTTATTTATTAATTTTCATTTTTATTTGTTTTTGGAGAGGACGTACGGCGTTGTGGGCGCCCGTGGCCCCGTTGTTGGTGGGGGTCCACTCCCTCTGCTTCTGGGGCTTTTTCGGCTTTTCAGGAACAGCGTTCACCTCCTTCAGCAAGACCCCCCCCCCAATCGTCAAACAATGCACAACAACTTCAACTCTAGAACCTTGATCAGGTGCGTTACCTGAATTTGTTGCTCAAATTTATTCTTCAGATTGCTGGCAGTGCTCATCTCCTCTGCTTTTGCTCTGCTCTTCTTTGTTGGTTGTGAAGATGAAGATGATGAAGAGTCATTTCCTGCGCTTGGGGCAACACGGCATTTCTGGTATGTGAACCAAACGGTGCCCAGGTGTCCCAACCACAACATGTTGTTATCTTCAAACTCCGATTTTTATTACCGTAATAAGAGGCGAACAGCGCAACATACACACGCCCGCCATTGGCGCATCGGCACCCGATCGGGTAGGACGACCACACCAAGACAACACCACAGCTCTCCCCCACAGTGCTGTCCAGTTTTTGCATCCCGCCCCGCACCGAACAAGCCCAATACCAACATCGCCCCCCAGTCATGCGTCTTACCACGGGTTCGACAAGGCTTTCTTGGCTGCTCCTGGCTCTGCTCGCAGTGGTGGCCGTCGCTGTGAGCTCCGTCGCTGCTTCGGCCGACACGCAGACCGTGGACGCCCGCCTCACCGCCAACTTTGTCGCCAGCTACTCCATCACCCAGTACGCGAGATCACTCCATAATTTTACATATTATAATGTATATATATCTAAATAATTTCCGGATATCCCTTAGAAAACCGTTAAAAATACCTATTTTTTGGGGATTTTTTGCCCGCACAGCCAAGCAGGGGTTCGGGGAATTATGCAGCCCGGAGTGTTTAACGGTCCCCACCTTCTGGTTGGTTCTTTTATTTAGACAAAAAAGGTAATTACCAATAGGATTTTTTTTCTTTCGATGTGCGCCAAGTGTGCTTGTAACTTGTTCGGCGCTCAGCCGAGGCCAACAAGGTCTCCAACAACATGAACAAAACAAAAAAACAAAAAAATCAATGCTTGCATCAATTTGAACATTCTATGTACCACCAGTTGCAAATTATTGTTTACTTGCCTTGGCGTGGGCAAGTCATTTTGAAAACGTCCATCCTCTTCTCCTCCATCGTCTCGCCCCCGCTGTCTGCGGCTCTCCTCTCCTCCGCTCGCTGGCAAACGAAACACTATCGCAAAATAAATTTGAAACGAGCAACTGCCACTTGCTGGCCATTTTTTCCGGTTTTCTAAGGGATATCCGGAAATTAATTTGTTGTCCGGTGTAGGGCCAGAACCTACGTGAACAGCATCCAAGCTGGCGGGACCTGGTCTGGTACGTGGTCCAGCCTCGCTAATACGGGCCGCGTCGGCGGGCGTCTTATCTCAGCTTACACCAAACTTCTTCTTCTGTGCACAGACGTCGACTACTCGGCCGGCTGCGGCGCCGACCCATCGAGCTGGCCTGCCCTGGCTCACCTCACCCGCGTTCTCCGTACCTGTCCTCATTATTTTCTATTTTTTAGTTATACTTTATACTATTTTCTTATTACAGCGTTATATACATTTAATAATATGTTCACAAAACACGATTTATATATAATGTTCATATATCTATGTTAAAAATATAGGGATAACGCAGGCGTGGTACGCGGTCCCGGCTCTGCGCTCCAACGCGACGGTGCTCGACACGATCATGCTCGGGCTCGACTATTGGCTCGACAACGACTACACCAACGAGTTCTGCACCAACCGCAAGAACACCACCGCCTGCCCCTGCTCCACCCCCGGTACCCAGCCCGTGTCCCCCGCCGCTCGTGCGTGTGCGGTGCGTGCGATGAGTGCGGTGCGTGCGGTGCGTGCGTTCGCTTACAATGCTTGCAGGGCTGTGGAACACGAACTGGTGGGCGAACATGATCGGCGTGCAGCTCCAGCTGGGACCCACGTGCCTGCTGCTGCGCTCGGCGAGCTCGTCGGTCTTCACGGCCGACCACAAGTCGCACTGCGCCAAGATCCTGGGCCGCGCCAACTGGACCGGCTTCACGGGCGCCAACACGCTGTGGCTCGCCCAGGGCGTCGTCTACGCGGGTCTCCTCACGCAGAACGATACCGCAGTCGCCGCCGCCTTCGCGGCCAGCAACAACGAGCTCAACTACTCTCCTGGTTCCGATGTGCGTGTTGTGTTGCCTGTCCCCTGTGCGTGCGCGTGTGCGGTGTTGCGTGTGCGTGCGGTGAGTGAGCGTGTGCGTGTCGTTCGTTTCTGGGCTGTGGTGCCTCGGGCTTACAGCACACCTCCAGGACGGTATCAAGCCGGACGGCAGCTTTCTTCAGCACAGGGGCCTCCTCTACACCGGCGGCTATGGGTTCGCATTATATATTTATAATATTATTAATATATAATATAATCATCTGTATATATGTATATATATGTATAAGAGTTGTGTTTATATTCTTTACTGATCGATTTGGTGGTGTTGCGCAGTGACTCGTTCGTGGAGACGTACGTCGACATGTTTGTGTCGGCCGTGGGCACCGCGTTTGCCTCCACTGCCGCGCAGCGCGAGGTGTTCGCCAGGTTCGTGCTCGACGGACTGCAGTGGATGGTGGTCTACTCGCCCGGCAAGAACATCTACGACCCGTCGGTGGTGGGCCGGGCCATCTCCCGCAAGGTCGGCCTCTTCGCCTCCCTCGACACCAACTCGCTCACCAACCTCACCGCCGGCTGGTACGCGTCGCACGCACCCGACCGCACACGTCTGACCTCACTCACCGCACGCACACGCACACCCGACCGCACACGTCTGACCGCACTCACTGCACGCACACGCACACCACGATTTATTCGTCAGGTCGCGCCAAAAGGAGTTCGAGGCGTTCGTGGAGGTGGTCACGTCGAACGACGGGTCGCGGCTGGTCGGCAACCGCATGTACTGGGCCTCCGACTACATGGTCCACCGCCGCGCCCACTACGTCGTCAGCGTCAAGGGCTTCTCCACCCGCATCGCCAACTCCGAATGCGTCAACTCAGAGAATTTGCTCGTACGTGTGTGCGGTGGGTGTGTGCGGTGTGTGCGGTGTGTGCGGTGTGCGTGTGCGGTCCGTGCTCACAAGTGAAGAACAGGGCCTGCATTTGAGCGACGGCGCGATGTACGTGCACCAGTCGGGCAACGAGTACGGCCGCGTCAATGGCTCGGCCGACCGGTCGGTGTTCCCCCTGTGGGACTGGAATCACGTGCCCGGCATTACGGTCGACTACGGCGTCGGCGCGCTGACCTGCGCCAGCCTCTACTCCAAGGGCCAGGCTGGCGGCTTCGTCGGCGGCGCGTCCGACGGCACCTACGGCGCCTTTGCCATGCGCTTCGTGTCGCCCTTCACCCGCAACCTCAGCTTCCAGAAGGCGTGGTTCATGTTCGACGACGAGGTCGTGGTGCTGGCAACCAACATCACCTCGCGCGACCCGGCCGCCGCCGTGCACTCGGTGCTCGACGCCAAGGTGCTCAACGGCCCCGTGACGTCGAGCGTCGCCGGCGCCGGCACACCGATCGCCGTCGGAAGCAGTACCTCCCAGCCCTGGTGGCTCCACCACGACTCGGTGGGCTACGTCTTCCCAGAGAATCGCGGCAATGGCTCTGTGACGCTGCACCTGGAGACGGCGAGCGCGTCGAGCGGGTCGTGGACCACGATCGGCGAGGACTCAGGCACGATCGCGCTCCCCACGTTCAACGCGTGGCTCACCCGGCAGAGCGCGCCGGTGGTCAACGACTCGCTGGCCTACGTGGTGGTGCCGGGCGTGTCGGCGGCGGCGTTCGACCCGGCCGCGACGCTGGCGGCGATCGAGGTGGTGGCCAACACGCCCCACGTCCAGGCCGTATTCCACACCCAGCTGCGCCTCCTGGGCGTCGCGTTCTGGTCTACGACCGAGGCCGATCAAGCACTGCAGTCGTCGGCCCGGCGCGGGTGGAGCGTGCGCGTGGACCAGCCGTGCGTGGTGCTGGTGCAGGAGGTGGACGACGGGGCGCGGCTCAAGGTCACCGTGTCGGACCCGACGCAGGCCTTGAGCGGTGTCAACGTCACGATCGACCGGGCCGTGGCGTGCGCGGCGTGCGTGATGGCGAGCGACCAGGCCAGCACGACCATGAGCTTCAGCCTCACCGCCGGCAGTGGTGCCTCAGCCTCGACCACCGCCACCTCTACCGATGATGCCTCTGCCGCATCCACACCAGGCACCCTCTTGTCTTCTGGCCTCGTCGGCCTGCTTCTGTAATTTTATAGGTGCGACCTGGAGCCCATGAAGTCATGGCTCTTCTTAGTCATCCTCCTCGCGGGTGTAAGCGTCATGGAGGCCACCGTCGTCCTCTTGCGGGCAGCCCGGGTCTGCTTGCTGCTGTCTTCGTTGCCATGGAGGGACGTAGGCCTGGTTTGTCCGGGTTGACGCCAGCAAGGCCTCGGCATTGTCCCGCTCCTCCACCCACCGGATTGATTGACCACTTCGCCCAAAGTCGCACACCAGCACCTTGCAGTCCCACTGTCGTGTGTCGTGTGTTGTGTGCGTGTCGTGTGAGCGCTCGAGAAAAAGGTGAAGATGTGTTGGGCGCGGAGTAGCGTACGGTAGTGGCGACGAGGTATCGGGCGGACACGGCCAGGGAGAGAATGCCTCTGACGCCCTCCGTGGCTTCACTGTGAAGGCTCGCCGCTCTCTCGCCCAGGGCGTCCAGCTCCCACAGCCGCACACCACTGCTCACCTTCCCCGTGTTCCCTGTACCGCACATTGCTCGTCAGCCCAACCTCACAACACACACGACGCACACGACGCACAGCGGACGAGCCTCACCTGAAATGATGGTTGTCATTTCGGGCCGCGTGGCGTAGTGCTTCGTTTGCATGGCGATGACCTCGTTGACGGGCCTCGAGCGACTACCGACCACGTGACTGGCTTCACTTCGCTTGGCCAGTGTCTGAATACAGCTTCCCTGCGCGCGAGACCACACCCGCACGGTGCCATCTGAAGTTCAGTCAGTCAGTGTGTGCGTGTCGTGCGTGTCGTGTCGTGCGTGCAATGAGGTTAAGAGGTACCGTTGCTGCAGCTGGCGATCCGCTCGTTCTCTGGGCCGAACGCAAGCACCGCGTTGACATCGCTCGTGTGCCCTTCGAAGACGTGCGCCGGCTGGCCCGTGCGCAGGTCCCAGTCGATCACCTTGCGATCGCCTGTGACGTGTTTTTTCATATATAGATATATATATATATATAATGAATAAATCAAAACAATTCAACAAAAACAATAAAACAAATAAATTGAAATTAAATAGGAATGCGTACAGGAGCCGGAGACGAGCAAGCCCGGGCGCATGTGGAGGCTGGTGATCCAGTGGGTGTGGCCCGACAGCAGCTGGACCACCTGGCCGGTCTCGAGGCACACGAGTGCGATGGACCCGTCGGCGTAGCCCACCGCGGCGGTGATGTCATTGGCCTCGATCGCGTGCGCCATGCAAGTGTTGCCCGAGGCCATGGTGTGTCCTGTAGCGTGGAGCACACACGGTGTGAGTCGACCAAAGCCGCGGGAGCCAGAGCAGAGACCAGCGCGCTACACGTACGCAGCGAATGCAGCAGCTGGCCCTTGTCTGCGTCCCAGATCTATTAATGCAACTGCAGTTAGCAAACCGCACACGACACGACACGACACGACCAACGACACGACACGACACGACGCACACGGTGTACCTTAACAGTGTGATCTCTGCCGGCAGAGAGGAGGATGGTGGAGGAGGAGGTGTTGTCGCTGTTATGGGCCGCGAACGCCAGCACGCGCACGCTGTCGGTGTGGCCGGTGAGGGTGTGCAGGCACTCGAGCGTCTCGGCGTCACGCACGCGCACCGTGTGGTCGTTGGACGCCGATGCGAGGAGGCGGCGGTCGGGCGACATCTTGAGCGCACGCACAGCGTCGTGGTGCGCCTTGTGCAGGGGGTGTGCGGCGGTCCGCTCGCGCAGCCGCGGCTCATCGATGCAAGGCTTCTTCTCAGTGTCATCACCTTCACCGCAGCCAGGCAGGTCCACCAGCTCCATCGTGGTCGCCATCGTTCTGCGCCACATCAGAATCATCAGTGCGCCGCTACACAAATTTGCAGATTTGATATCGATAGAGGCGCACCCTAAGATGAGGCGATGGCGAGGCTCGTCGAGGAGGGAGCAGGGGACGGCATGGCCCAAGGGCAGCTGCACCACGGTGAGCTTGCAGGTGCCCCGGAGCCAGTTGGCCTCGACCCTCGCCATCTCGGCCCATGCGCGCTTCAAGGGGGCGGCTTGCGTGGGAGTTGTGCTGCAAGTTCGTTGATGGTCCCGAAGCCAAGCGGTGGCGATGGGCGAAGAGGCGAAAAAGGGACCCCACAGCATATCATCTTCGCTGATGGTTCGCCATCGAGTGCAGACCAGCGCCAATTGGGCCAACTCTGGAGGGCGATCGACAAATGCGAAGATGTGAACCCAGATTTCGGAGGGGAGTGTGATTGATTCTACGCTCATTTGGCTTCAAGTAGGGAGACTCCAAGCAAGATCAATCAATTCCAAAGCCAGTGGTTCCTCTTCGCAGAAGACAACAAAGTTGAGAAATCCCCAGCAACCCGGCTACTCACGCGTCCGAGGTTGCGAAGATTAGCTCAAGTGGGCGCCTCATCCTTCCTCTTGTGCGCTGGGACGTCCGATACTTCGTTCGGCGCTGTGCGCTTTAGCCGAAGGCCACACGTTCGCCGCACCACCTTCGCCTTCGTGTCGAACGTTCACACGAGTCTTGGCTCTTACCCCCCTTTGCTGGCTCTACCCAACAGACCCAACATGTCGAAGAGAGAGCTCAAGTGTGTGGTGGTGGGCGACGGGGCGGTGGGCAAGACGTCCCTCATCACCACCTACGCCACCAACCGCTTCCCCGACGGTCAGCACGTCTCGGGGGGGTTCGACCCCACCCCGGTCAAGACCGTCATGTTCGGCAACAAGACCATCGACCTCGCGCTCTGGGACACCGCCGGCCAGGACGAATACGACCGGCTGCGGCCGCTGGCCTACGCCCACGCCGACGTCTTCCTCATCTGCTTCTCCGTCGCCTGGCCCGCGTCCTATGCCCATGTGCGCTCCAAGTGGCATCCGGAGGTCACCCACTACTGTCCCAACGTACCCACGCTGCTGGTGGGCACCAAGACCGATCTACGAAGCGCTGAAGACGACGACGATGACGACGATGGTCGGACCGCACACATCAGGGCGGAGCAGGGCCAGCGGCTGGCCGAAGAGATCGGGGCCTTCATGTACCTGGAGTGCGCGGCCAAGACCCAGGAGGGCCTGCAGAACCTGTTCCACGAGGCCATCCGGGTGGCGCTCGACCCGGCCTGCTCGGGCGACCAAAAAACGAAGTCGTGTTCGCTCTTCTGATGTTGACGCCCCCCCCCCTTGTACCAACCCCACACGTAAGACCTCCCGCCTCGAGTGAGTGCGATGGTCGAACGACCGAACGTACTGGCGAATCAGAATCATACGTTTTTTTAGTTAATTTTGCATCTGTCGTATGAAAGCGTCGAGGCATCGTCCTGTTCATGAGCCTCAACAACATGAACGGGCGGACGCAAACGCTCAAGTGCGTGGTGGTGGGCGACAGGGCGGTGGGCAAGACGTGTCTGCTCATCAGCTACACCACCAACCAGTTCCCGGCAGAGTACGTCACAACCACACAAGCCGAGTTTGCAGTCGGCACATAATTTCCTGCATGTTTGCACAGAACGAGATACCCAGAAGCGCCCGGACAAACTCGGGAGAACACCAGGAACACCAACACACACCAGCAATGACTTCGACCACAAACGAACAGCAGCAGCAGTACATCGCGGTGTGCCGCGAGGTGGCCAAGACCAGCTGGGTCCTCTTCAGCAATGGCACGGTCGTCTTTCCGTCCAAGGCCGTGGTCGGGTCCGACCTCGCCGCAGAAGCCACCAGCGTCATGAAGGAGTACGGGCCAGTCGTGGTAGGCTGCTCGGCTGGTACTTGCCCCATTGGTCGACATTTATTAATTTAGTTCTCAGAGGACATAAACCATATAATTATTATTTATATTAATTAATTTTTTGTGTTTTTAAAACACGACGTGCAGGCGACTTCAACGTCATCAACCTGGATGCTGAGGGAGCGGACAGAAGGAAGGGCTGGGCTGTGACGGGCCACCATCCGGACATGCTGACGATGGTGCTGCCGGGCGAGGTCGAATCCGAGGCAGACTTCCTGACCGTGGGACTCTATGGCCGAGGCAAGCGTGACTCTGATGCGAACGACCTCACCGTCATTCACGTCGAGGACCGATCCGCGCAGCCCACAGAGTAGTGGGTGTTGTTCTGTCTTTTCAGTTCCACAATGTTGTGTCTATTCACGAATTCTCACGCCCAGGTCACAGAAAGGATGAGCCAGCACTGCGCATGTGGACCGCCTGTCTGAATCTTATGTCAGCTGTGGTCATCTCACTCTGTGCTCCAGTGGGCACACTGGGACATGGTCAAGTGGAGCAAGGCCAACCAGGCCTGTAGGACGTGTAGTTGACGTGAAAGGACACAGCAGGCAATGGTCACATTCAACTGTTGGCAGGTAACACCAAAAATGTCTATCCACATTTCGCCCACCTACCTCCAACATGACTTGTTTGGTTTGTGTTTGTGTTGTCATGTTTTTATGTTTTTCACCCTCCCCCCACCCAAGAGAATCTGCCAGGCCCACAGCACAGTGTCCCATCCAACAGCACACCCATCCACACCACCACTTGTTTGGCCTGTGTTTGTCACCACTAACCCCTGTTGAACCACCCTCACCACTGCCCAAGTGCACAACGCCAACTCCCATGCAGACTGTGCAGAGCATCACACCAGGGCAGCTGAGGAGCAGGTAAGCACAGAGCCCTGGGTCACAGGCTGTAAGCCTTTTAAATTGCTGAAATGCTTCAAGTGCAATTTCAAACTCAGGAATTTAAACAAAGTCACAGTGCAATTCAAACCCACCCATGTGTGTATGAATTCAGCAGGGACCATGATCAAGAAAAGGACATAAAAATGCATGAGCTTGCAGTGTCACTTTAATTTTGAGATGATGCCAGGCGAAAATAGTTTAGCAGAACCACAAAACAGTTCGCCGCACCACTTTCACATTTTGTGCATAAATAAATTCATGGAAAAACTCTCTTTTCTCTTATTCTTTCACATTTGTGAAGTTTTTCTTTTCATTCTTGTGCACTCAACACGATGGCAGCGAACGCGCCGCAAACGCTCAAGTGCGTGGTGGTGGGCGACAATGCTGTGGGCAAGACGTGCCTGCTCATCAGCTACACCACCAACCAGTTCCCCACCGTGTACGTCCCCACCGTGTGCGACAACACCACGAGCCAGGCCACGTTCGGCAACAAGGCCATCGAACTCTCGCTGTGGGACACCATCGGCCACGACGACGACTACTACAGCAATCGACTGCGGCCGCTGGCCTACCCCCAGACCGACGTCTTCCTCATCTGCTTCTCCGTCGCCTCGTCGTCTTCCTCGGAGAGCGTGCGCACCAAGTGGTACCCGGAGCTCACCCACCACTGCCCCAACGTTCCGATTCTCCTGGTCGGCACCAAGGTCGATCTGCGGAGCGACGAAGGCAACGCCGACGATCGCACAACGCACACCCGGGCGGAGCAGGGCGAGCGGCTGGCGGAGGAGATCGGGGCCTGCCGGTACCTGGAGTGCTCGGCCAAGACCCAGGAGGGCCTGCACCACGTGTTCCACGAGGCCATCCGGGTGGCGCTCGACCCGCCTCCCCGGAAGGCCGGCAAGACGAAGAAGTGCACGCTCATCTGAGAAGCGAGGCTCTGCCGTTGTAGGTACAGACGTAGGCGTGTTGCGCTCGTGTTTGGGTGGGAGGACTATCAATGTACATAAGCTTCAGAACCGCCCTTGCCCTTGAGGATGTACTTGCTCACGATCAACGATATGTCTGCGAATCTAGATGCGCCATGTACCAATTAAACGAAATGATCGGTGAGATAAAGAAAGAAAGAGAAAGAATGAGGGGAGGGAGGGCACCTGATGGGCTTCTCCACGTAGTCGTTCATGCCGCTGTCGAAGCATAGCTTCTCGTTCTGTTCGTTTCGGTTGTTGGCGGTCACGGCCACGATTGGTGTTGTCACCTTCTTCTCCTGTCGCAGGATGCGCGTCGCCTCGTACCCATCGAGGATCGGCATACGGCAGTCCATGAAGATCAGCTTGATCTCGTTTCGCCTGCACCAGTACCAGTTAGCCTTGCGCAAGCCGTGTGCGGGTGTGGGTGTGTGTGCTGTGTGGTGTGTGTACTAACCGCTCAAGGACAATGTCGATGGCTTGCTTGCCGTCGTAGGCCGTGATGATGTTCTCAAGCCCGATCTTGGCGAGGAATCGGCCGATGACCTTCTGGTTGACCATGTTGTCATCGACCACGAGGATGAGCGCCTTCTTCTTTTTCTTCTCTTCCCTGTCTTCCTCTTCCTCCTAACAAACCAGCCCATCAAGCTTATCAGCAAACAGCAAACAGCAAACAGCAAGCAGCAAACGCACACGCACCTCTTCATTTTCGGTTTCAGCGTCTGAAATGCTGTGAGACGAAGACGATGACGAGAGAACGCACGAACCCGGCGGCGAGTTGGAAGAGGGCGAGCGCGAGGTGTCGCTGTCGCTCCTCCCGCGGTGCACCAACGCGTTCATCTCCTGCCACGTGATCGCCTGCTGTGGGGCGAGGTGAGGTGGTCAGCAATTACACGGCAACAATGGTACGTCTTGCGCATTGCGGCGCAATTGTGTCGAAGAACCTACCTGCATCTCCATTTTGCTGCGTGGGCCCTTCTTGCTCTTCTTGGCCATCAGCACCGATTGTTGATGCACCCGCTGCGGCTGCTGCGCGTCTTCGCCCATCATCGATTCGATGCTGTCGCTGCTCGCACAGCTGCTGCTGCTGCTGCACTCCTCCTTCTCCTTCCGCAGATGCTGTTGCTGCTGCTGTGGGTCACTTTCGCCGCTCGAGCTGGCCGCGCTCGATCCGCCTCCACTCGCGTGGGATGACATCGACCTCCGCCGGCCCAGCGCCATCTTGAGGAAACGACCGCCCTTGACCACCTGCTTGAGTGCCACTACCGACACGTGTCCTTCCTCCTCTTCTGCGTCGCCACTGTCACTGTTCTCCTTCTCCACTTCCTTTTCCTTCACCGTATCTTCGTTCGCGTTGCCATCAGCCTGGTCCAGGCCGGCGCTCTTGTTGTTGGCGGGGACGCCGTTGTTGTGCGGCGTCGCCTCGCCGTCGATCCCATGCGCGGCATTAGATGTCGGGCTGGTGTTGGGTTCGGTCTTGTCGGAGGTGGACCGCTTATGGGCTCGACCGGCCTTCTTCCGCTTCAGGCGCTCCTTGGCCTTGCGTCGCTCTCGCTGCTTCTCGCGCCACTCCTTCTCCGTCTCTTCGTCGTTCTCAGCCAAAAGCGTCTTCAGAAGCTTATGCAGCTTGGCCAGCCTGCGGGAACAACAGCGACCAGACATCAGCACCAGTGCGTGCGCGGTGGTGTGCGCGTGGGGCGCTCGATGTCGATGGCTGGGAACGGTACCGGACAGGCTTGAACAAGATGCCCTCGCCATTGACCTCGGTAAACCGCTTGATCTGCGATACCTGCACCAGGTGCGTATCGCGGGTGACTGTGGAATTTGCGTTAGCCCATCCTGGCGTGGGTGTGGGGCGGGCATGATGACCGTACGGTCGTCTTTTCGCTGCAGAGCAGTCTCGAGGGAGTGGAACTGATCCTTCAGCCGACCATTCCGTTGCTTGCGTTGGGCGGTGCCCACAGCTCCTGTTGACCATCCACGTGGCGATGAGTGGTCCGTTCTGGTAGGTAGGCCGCTTCACTTCACCTTGAAGGAGGAGGAGAAGGGTACCGAGCGAGACGGAGGCCCATTTCTGTGTCTGGCTGATGTTGCGGCGCTGACGCACAGCCGCGATCAGCCCCTCAAAGTCTGAATTGACAAAGGCCACTCGGAACCTGTTGTTGGCCCATTTCGGGCACCATTAGCAATGCTCCCATGGTCAGAACGTACAATTTCTACGTACCCATGGGGACGGGGCTCAAGGCAATTATTGACGAAGCGGGTGACTGCGGCTTCCTCGGAGTCAAAGCACTCCACGAAGAAGCCCCAGGCCTCCAGCTCAACGCGGAGGGTCTCGCAAAACATGCGATCGTCGTCCGCCACCAGCACCTGTGGCCGTTGAGACTGCGTGAGAAAACAAAAGCGCCTAGCGCGCGGTGCTACTGGTGCACCTACCCTGGGCGTGGTAAGGTGGAGAAGCGGCTGCAGCTTGGAGGAGCCGGGAATGGGCGACATCAAGCGCGGCTGACGCGCCATGTCTCGCCGGAGCGGCAGCGTGAAGTAGAAACACGACCCCACACCTGCGCCACAGGCCGCGGCGTCAGTAATGCCCATGAGCTCATATGAATGTAATTGAAATGATGTGGACAGGGCCCTTACCGATTGCGGAAGCTACGCCCATTTTACCGCCCATGAGCTCCACTAACTCTTTCGAGATTGCCAATCCGAGGCCGCTCCCGCCAAATGTCACGGCAGTCGATGCATCACCCTAGCCCAATCAAAAGGAAAAGTTGTCAAAACGATGGTCTGGGTGTTGGTATCCTGTGATGGAGGAGATCGGGTACCTGCTCGAATTTCTTGAACAGGCTCAGTAGTCGGGTTTCGCTGATACCGATGCCCGTGTCGGTCACCTTAATCTTGAGCCAGTGTCTGCACACACCAACGTTTAAACTCTAATCGAGAATACACATGCACTCACGCATGCGCACGACACGCGAGTCCGGATGCGAGAGAGCAACGTACACAGGCGAAGGCTGCTCCTCCTCGTCGACGTCGCCATCGTAACAGGAATCGGGACCGATGGCCAGAAGATTGCCGGAGCTTGACCCGATCGAGTTCTTGCCCATTCGCCGGAGGTTGTTGACCTTCTTGTTCGAGTTCCAAGGCAGCGAGTTGCGTCGCCGCTGTTTGCTTACGTATTCAGCGCGGATGGCCTCTTCGTCCACGACCGCGATCTCATCGCGGCTGCCGCCCAGCTTGCGCGGCGCAGTGTCGGCTGAGCCACGGCGGCGCGAATCGACAGGTCTGCCTTTGGAGAATCGGCTGCCCTTCGTCGGCGATGACGACGCCGGAGGGGCGGGAGGGGCCACCTCCTCCGTGCTCACCAACTCGACGTGGACATCGACCGAGCCCAAGTTGGTGAATTTCACAGAATTGCTGAGCAGGTTCGTGAGCACCTGGCGAATACTGCGTTCGGGCCATGTCGTTGGACGGGTCAACTTGGATGCTAAGAGGGCAAAGAACGCAGGAATCAAAGACGCGACGTACCGAGCAGCGTCGCCAATGTAGTGGTGTGCAACGTTGGTGGCGTAGTGGACGTGAAGATCGACGTCCTTTTCCTTGGCCTTGACTGCCAGGATCTCCATGGTCTCGTCGATCACCGACCGGAGGCTGAAAGGTACCTCGTACAATTCTGCAACGATAACGGCACCCGACACGACACGAACAAGGACACAACACACACTTGGTGAGCTCGAGGATTTCGATCAAGAAGGTGGCCGAGAAGCACTCACCGAGCTTGCCGGCCTCGATCTTGGAGAAATCGAGAATGTCGTTGACTATACACAGCACCGAGTGAGCACAGTTGATGATTGCCTC
>CDFC01056899.1:8958-29255 GCA_000826385.1 Acanthamoeba rhysodes | reverse complement strand
GCACAAGACCACCCAGATCTCCACAACAATACAACTCTTGTTTTGTACATTTTCTAGATAGCCGGTTGTGTTTTTGCAGGATCTGCACATCTAAAGCTGAAAAAATGCCACTTTTCAAGAGGTTTCTGTACATTTAAGTGCATTTTGACCTTAAAAAAAAGAGTCACTGACCCTTTTTGATGAACACTTGGTTACTTGAACTGCCTGTTGGATTATACTTGAACTGCCCCTTGGGTGCTGCAACGCCCTTGGTGCTTGTTTCTTTCTCCTTGCCCTTCTCTAGAATGGAGGCCAGTTCTTCTGGGCTCACCTGAGTGGGAGTTCAGGGTAAGGGAATGCCTGTGGTCGTGCACGGTGGTGGTGCATGGTGGTGGTGTGTGGTGGTGGTGCATGGTGGTGATGTGTGGTGGTGGTGCATGGTGGTGGTGCACAGTGTGTGGTGGTGGTGTGTGATGTGTGGTGTGTGGTGGTGTGCGGTGGTGGTGCATGGTGGTGATGTGTGGTGGTGGTGCATGGTGGTGGTGCGTGGTGGTGTGTGGTGGTGGTGCATGGTGGTGGTGCACAGTGGTGTGTGGTGGTGCGCGGTGGTGATGTGCGGTGGTGATGTGTGGTGGTGCGTGGTGGTGATGTGCAGTGGTGATGTGCAGTGGTGGTGTGCCTGTAGGCAATGCAGAGGAGCCACTGACATACCTGTCGTGCATTTGCTTGGCCTTGAGAACCACAATCTTTGGTGTGCCAGGGGAGTCCTGCTTGAAAGATGGAGTGAGAAGTGTGCTTGGTTGGACATGGCTGGGGGATTGTACTGTTGCATCCTCTTCCTCTGCAGCTGTGTTCTCCTTCTGCCAATGGTCCTTGGCCTTTTGAATCTGGTAGTCTTGCTCTTCTTTGTCCTAGTCCTCAGAAGTGATGACAATGGTACCTGTTTCTTTTTTGTCTTCCTCTTGCTCCTTGGTGAGCTGCTTCTTCTCTGCTTCCTGCACTCCATTTCCAATCAGCAGGTGAAAGCAGAACAAGAAAGAGCTGAGAAGAAAAGCACAAAGAGAGTGATGGTGAAAGATGAGGACCAATGCACCCATTTGGTTGGGTTGTCAATGAAGGCCATTGGCCAGTTTGCCTCAGACCCAGCTTTGAGCTGTGACTTGCCCACAATTTGGGCCACCCAGTACCTGATGGCGGCAGGCTGGTGTGCAAAGGCCTGCTCTGGTCTGTTGGGTGGGAGGTTGGGATTGCAATACAGCTTCTCGCCAATCTCATGAAGGCATTCATGGATGAACTTATGCAGGCCAGGGGCATCTGTGTGGAAACACTGGAGGATGAGATTGAACACCAAGTGTGGATGATTGGGTGTACCATCAACCTACTGGTCACGGAACTCATCTCTTGTCAACGTTGTGTCTTCTTTCTGTGTGTCTGCAAACATCTCTGCCCATCTTCGCTGCATGCACAACATTGCTTCCCTGCGCCGCCTGTGGACCTGTTGGAAACGAGACTGACAGTAAGGAACAGGGCTAACCAAGTCTGTGCAATCAACATACTGCATCCACATGCTGGGCTTCAATCCAGTCATCGATGTCCTTGGGGATTTGTGCATTGCCCATTCTCTTCTTGATCAAGAGTTGCAGTTCTTTGCAGTACTTTTCACCCTCTCATGGGTTGACACCACCATATGTGTAGTAGATGTGCTCCACCTCCTCAGTAGAAAATGTCTCCACCATGTGCTGATTGATGACATGGTTGAACCGCTTCATCTCCTCCTTGTACTCATGGAAATCCTCCACCAGCTCCACAAGCTATTGTTCCAATGTGATTCACATCACGATTAAATTGGGATAAAATACATGTGATAAACTGCAAGACCTACCTGTTGATTGACTCTCTTCAGCTCTCTTGCCATTGTACCCAAGGAAGCTGTGACATCGTGCTCATAAGTAGGTCTTGAGCCTGTAAATCATCAAATTGGCAAGATTTGATTAAATGTGCAACATGATGCAATGATGAAGAAATGTGGTGATGTACTTGTGCTACCTGAGGACAACATCAAAGAGGTCATGTGCTACTAGTAGCAATATTGCAGATGTTGTCTTTGAGTAGGAATGAAGATGGGTCGAGCACTACACATTTGCATGGCACTTTGCTGGCCTTGTCTTTTCTGTTGACACCTTGGATTGGCGGCAAACTGACAGTGTGAAGGTCTTTCAATTAGCCTGTCCATGTCAAAGTGATTGGGTGTAGCTGCAGCACCAAGAACCTACATCAAGCAATGCTTAGTGTGTATGTTCTCTTCCCACCCTCTTTACAAGTTTTCAAAATCTCCAATAATTGGTCCACATAGGCCCATCTTCTTGTCCATTTACTGTCCATTTACTCCCTTCTTGTCCATGTACTCATGAGTGGTTGTGCCTAGTTGCCTTTGCACCTTGAAATGGCTGAATGGTGCACCATCTGTCGTTGTGGCTATGCCAACCTCTGGCGTCATCAACTGGGGGCTGATCACAAGTGCAAGGCAAAGCATCAAAGTACACTTCCCTTCCCAAACATTTAATAGATATAGATGATGTTTACAATGCACAGTGACAGGGGCTATTCAACAGCTACTTGGTGTGGCACGAACTGGGACTGCTGGTCTGAACCAGCAACAAGGCCCTTGAGGTGCGGGGGAGAGAGCAACAGGGGACAAGGAGAAAGAGGAGATTGAAGCAAACATAAGCGTGGTAGATGATGTGAGTAGTGGAGGAGAGGAGGTAGCAAAAGAAGGAGAAGAAGTCGTTTGGGAATTCACAGAAGATGGTCTGGTGGATCAAGTGGAGATGGTAGAAGATGAGCAGGAGGAGGTCAGTGGTGTGATCAAGGAAGAGGAGGACAACCACAGTGATGACAAGGATGAAGAAGGGGGGACTGCCACTGAGAAAGTGAACATGGATGACCAGGAAGATGCCACCCTCAAGGAGCTTCTTGCTTTCCTCACCAGAGAGCCTGCTAAACCAACCAATCCAGTTGCCATCACCAACACCTTCATCAACAGCCTTCAGTACAACAAGCCGTTAGCTACACCTGCAGAACTTGCATGTGATTTGAAAAAGGTACATGCACAGTGGTGGTGCGCAGTGGTGGTGTGTGGTGGTGCACAGTGGTGGTGCACAGTGGTGGTGCATGGTGGTAAGGGAATGCCCATGGTGTGCAGTGGTGGTGCACAGTGGTGGTGCGCAGTGGTGGTGCACAGTGGTGGTGCGCGGTGGTGGTGCACAGTGGTGGTGTGTGGTGGTGGTGTGCAGTGGTGGTGTGCATTGTGCATGCTGTGCATGTTGTGTGCTTCCTCTCAGACAATTCTTAAATAGGAGAAGCAACACTGGAAGAGCAAGGTGTACAAGGCGTCACTCAATCCTAAAAACAAGATACTCTATGAGCTGCAGCAGCTCAATCACGCCACTGACAGCATCATGGAAGGCTTTCTGACAGGCCTTCGTGGTCTGGAGTTCGGGCATGAGGATGTGGCTGCGAACGCCAATATTCTGTGTGAACTCAGAAAGGTGCAGTTCAGTTGTCTTGATTGTGTGCTGTGCTGACAGTTATCCTTTCAACAGGAACTCTTTCCACCTCTGCAAGAATGATCAGTGTCCATCTGTGGTGATGAGCTCTATTATGTGTCACCCCTCGATGTCATAGTTGACCGTTACCACCAAAAACTGGACCTTTCTGATGAGCACTGCCACTATGAGCCAAGCAACAGAATCAAACACATGTGCAACTGCAAACAGTTCCATCACTGTGAAAGGTATGCTGCAGTCCCTTGCCCCTTGCCCCTCGCCATCCACCTGTGAATGTGTGTATGACTAACACAAATGTATTTGTGAGGTTTTACAACAATTGCATGCAGGTGTTGCATATGTCTTGCAAGCAGTGTAGAATGGTCTTGTGCACCTTCTACATTGATGCATTTGAGCACCAGAGGACAAGGAATGCCTCAGTGGTGGGCGTCTACATGAGTTTCACCAATGCTTTGAAGGAAGAATGTCTCACTGCGCACCATTGGTATCTCCTCTGCCTTGTCCCCAAGCACTTGGATGTTTTTGAGGCAATCAGGGCCATCATCATTTGCCCAATGCGCCTCTTAGAGCGTGGCTTCCCTGTACACCCCCCATACCCTTTGTAATACCTTGGTGTACTGATGGAACATCCGTTCCAAACAGATGTATTTTCATGGTTTGAAGATGGCCACTGACAGTGGTATGCATACAGCCTTTGGCTCTGTCTATGCCTTGGTGATCATCCATCACAAGCAGAATTTGCTGGTACACATCCTGTTTGATCTCCTCCCTTGTTGTGAGCTTATGCCCCCATTGTCCACCAAACAGGTGTTCTGGGCAACAGCAACTGCTGTTGTCAATATTGCTTCAAGCACAAGGACCTGTTCACCATCACCAAGTGGCCAGCACACATCAACAGGAAGGTGTGCCACCAACCAGCAGAACAGGAGAACTTCAGAGTCTTTGAGGCCCATGCCCAACTGGTGCACAAAGCTGCTCATGGCAAACAGGGCAAGAAAGGGCCTGCAAAGAAAGGCCTCAAGATTCATGGATGGTCCCCCAAGGTGAGCCCTTTCTGGGACCTTGTGTGGATGCAATCATCATTCTGCCAGTGCTTCACCATCTGCCTCCTGCACAACATATTCCTCAGTCTTGCCAAGGTAACCACTCTCTCCTACTCACACTCCCTTTCCTGCTCTGGTCTGACCCTCCTTTTTTTCCCATTTTCTATACCACAGCAGCAGCTACAGTACACCTGCATCAAGAACAACATTGAAAGCAGCTCAACACAGCCTGGAAGAACTTTGACACCTTCCCTGGCAAGCAAAGCTTCTCTTCTCATTTCCAGCTTGTGCAGCATAACCAAGCAGCACACACACCTTTCCCCCTTCTGCAGTTTCTCAATTTGTCTGATGATTCTTCTTGGACAGGGCAAGTTGACTGTGACAGGGCTGACTGGTGGAGAGATGGATAGTTTCCTTCAGATCGCTGAGCACCTCTTCATCAAACTTATCCCCAAGGAAGAGATCACTTGCTGGACCTGCCTCATCAACATTGTTTGGATGCTTGAGGCAGATTCCTTCACCAGTGAAGACCTCAAGAAGACACTTCCTGCTATGATCACAGAGTGGAAGGCGCAGATGGTCAAGCTGTATTCCAACATCCAGACAAGGAAGGACAAGCCCAGCCTGCACTTCCCCAACTTCAAGCTCATGGAGCACTGGCCAAGCCAAATTCAATTCCTCAGCCCACCATGGATGCAGGACACCAAGCTGTGGGAGAGGCTCCACATGGCCACCAAGAAGGCTGTACAGCGGACCAACCAGAGGAATCCTTGATGGCAGTGGAGTGGACAGCAGTGGGGTTGGGCTGGTGGTGGGATCCCTCTCTGTCTGGTGGCCTAGCAGATGAACCACCCCAATACACACACTTCTCCCCACCAACAGCCCCTTTCGTCTGCCTGCCTGGTGGACAGCAGACCCAACTCTAACCTACCTTTTGCCCCCCACCCTGTCCACACCTCCCCGCCCATCACACCCATCCATCCAGCAAAAGCCAGTGGACAGACCCCCTCCTTCATCCAGATAAATAGCCCTTTATTTCTTTCCAGTGAGCCAAAAGCAGCCATGTTTTTTTATCTTCTGTGATTCCTCAGGGACACCAGTGGCCATGTTAGAAAGAGGAAATGGTTGGATTGCATTTGGTGAAAGAGCAAGAATTGATGAGCTGGTAAAATGTAACTTTGATTGAGAGCACAGTGAGTAGAAGACATGCCCAAGGAATGGAAGAGAGGAGTTGATATGGTTCTGACCTCTCAACTTGAGGAATGCAGACCTCCTCAAAGCTTGTCTTGCCTTGACAACATTTCCCAGCCCACCTGTGGCTTGCATTGATGGTCCTCTCTTCAGCTGAACGACCAGACCTCTCCTGATGTTCAACACTTCAACTTTGCTCCTGGTCTGTGGTTTGCTGCATCATGCTTCAGATGAGGACACCCAGGACTTGGATTGGTAATATCATCAGTGTCCTTCAAAAGTGGCACAATGTCTACTGGTGGAAAGGTGTAAATGGTTGCTGGGCTGACCATGGCACTGGTGCTTCCATCCCCTCATCCTTGAAACCAGACTTTCCTCCTCATCCTCTTCCAGCTTCTCCTTTTCCTCTGGAACCTTCTTCTCCTGGATGTGTGTGAGCATTTCACCACACCTTCTGCCTTCTTCTAGAAGCTCTTTCTTCCTCCAAGATGGTCAACATGGGTCACAACAAACCTCTGGCCAGATGAAACGTGAGTAGCCAAATGACTGTGAAAAATTAGTGTAAACAAATCCCATTATGATGGTGTATTGTCTCTTTGTTGCTGCCTCTTTGTGTTTTGGTGGTGCCAATCAACAATTAACTGGTTTTGGCTCTGGTTAATGATCTGCTTGATTGGGAACACCTTGCAACAGGAGCCACCAATCCCACATGTAAATAAATTTTGACAGAAGAAATGAAAAGTCACCATAAGGGGGAAACCATCCCTGTGGGCAAGTGTGTTTCCTGTGTTGCAAGGTTGACAGCTTGGGAACAAAGATCCTCCTGGAGTGGACACCAATGGGGACCACCCCACACCAGCGAATGGTGCTGCCTTCTTGCAAAATTGGGCACATGTGTATGCAGCAATTTTGAGTGGACAATTTGGAGATTTGGTGGAGTATTCACTCTAGCAACACCTGCTCACCTTGACAAAGTGCCACACATGTGCCCCTCCTTGAAAATATACACAAGGTGAATCCCACACCCCTTCCTGACACAAATGCACCCCCCAAAAAGCAGCCCACCAGACTTGCATCATCTGTTGAAGATGGTCTCTTGTTTATAAAAATTTTTTAGGCTTTCCCACCTTGCACTGCTGGCAATTTTACTTTCACAATACTTGTTTTGAAAGAAAATAACAACAATAAATCCATTTCTGATGATGCAAGTTTTTTAAAATCATGATTTGCACACTTAATTTCATTTTTAGTCATTCAAACACACTCCCCCTCAATGACTGTCACTCACATTCCATCTGGCCAGAGGTTAAGGTGAGTTTTCCATACCTAAGGTAGAAGCAACAAATATGACTGTATTGGGTACCTAAAATGCATTAAGACACGTTAGCAGGCATGTTGTGCCAAGTAGTTGGGATGGGCAGCAAGAAGGTTTTGTGGTTGAGGTGTTTTTATTGGGTGAACAGCAATCACACAGCAGCACCCTCAGCATCAAAGAGGTGCTCAGCAGTAGCATTCTGTAGCTCAGCAGTTCTTGCTGCAAAGTCTGCTAGGTACCTATGTTCATGGTCTTCATGAGCCCTTGCCCAAGTGCATGACATTCATGCCCACTTGGTCAGGCAGATGTGGAATTGATGGTTGGAAGGGTTGTGGTGGCTGGTCCTAACATTGCTATTGAACCTGAGAGCCTCAGAGTTGTGGGCATTGATGGTGTTGGCAACATGCTGGTTGATGGTGGTTCGCACAATGAGGTGGGCAACTTTCACCCCCTGTGGCTGCCCAAGCTGCCATGCATGGCACATGGCCTGGCAGTCAGTTGCTGGATTCCAGCTCAACTCAATGAAGATGACCTTGGTCACCTGCTGTAGGTTGATGCGGGGAGCATGCCAGGCAGGGTTGAGCTGAGGAACTGTGTGAGTTGGTTGGCATGCTTCTTGGTGGGGATGCAGCCTGATAACTCAAGGATATTGAGGTTATGTGGGTGTTGCTTGTGAAGTTGGTGCCTGAGGATGGCAAAGGTGTGCAGGTGCTGCCCAAACACTGCCAGCTTCCTCCCCTCATCGAAGGCACATTGCACCTGTGATGCATGGGTAACAGAGGGTGCATTGAGCTTTATCTCAGTGGGTTTGCAGTAGGTGGCTGAGGAACACATGCCTAGCAATGTAGCCAGTCTTGGCAGAGTGTGGAAGGTCGCCCCAGGTATCAGGTGTTGACGCAACTGGTGCCTTGCAGCAGATGGCAAGGCGTGCAGGTGGACAGTTGATGCTGTTGAGCACTTCCTTCTGCTTTTCCATGTCACCAGGAGTGGCACTGGAATAGTTGGAGAAGAGTTGCTTGGTGCCTGCTTGCTCCAGTTGGCACAGTAGGCAGGTCATGGAAGTCCATGGCTCTGATCTGGTACAACCACAGGGGGATGGCAAACCAGTGCTGAGCAACCAGGAGTGAGGTGAGTCTTGAGCATTGTTTGATCAGGTGCCAGCCCAGCACACCCTGCAGTGAAGATCTTGTGCATGACCATGTCAGGCACCTGAGGTTTGAGGTACATGATGCAGAGGGTGATATCTGTAGAGGAGCAAGGTGAGGTGGATGTGTATTAGTGATGGACAGGAAGGGTTTACTGGTCTACCTGGAACTGCTACCAGAGGGCACTTGTCCCTGTTGAGGTCGCCCTTGAGTTGACAAATGCAGAACTGGGCCAGGGCACTTTCATGGAAGAAGCAGGGTGTGTGCTTTCCAAAATTGGTCATGTTGTTGAAGATCTTCAGGTAGCTGAGGATGTTCTCCTTGCTGGTCTCAAGTGGGAAGCCTGGATAGAGTGCTGTGATTAGAGTTGCAGTGGAGTGGTGGTGCTGTTAGAGGGGACTGTTGCAGGTCAGTAGGGGCTTAGGTACCAGTCATGCCAATGGCCAGTTCGCTCTTGACCTTCATGGCATGATGGAAGTGGCTGGTCTTGTTGTCCTTGAGGTTCTGCATTTTGTCCCACACAACACACTGCCAGATGGGCTTGCACAACTGATGCAAATGAGATGTAAAATGAAAGAAGTGGTTGGTCACAAGCTGTTCTGGCATGCAATGGAGAAATGGAAGGCAAAGTATGCAGGGCTGGGGCAGTGCATCATTGGTAACAATGATGATGTGCATCTTGTCCAAGGAATGCTAATTCTTATTTACAAAATCCTGAAGTGCCTTGCTGCTTGGACGGCGATGAAATAGCTCAGCTTGGTACCCAGCCATTTGCACACCTCCTAGTGCCAGTTCTCAATGACCAGGGCACCTGGAGCTACAACAAGCGTAGGCCATCATGGATGTGTTGCCAAGGCTGAAAGCACCATGACTGCATATGACAAACACACACATACATGCACACATGCACACAGGCACAGAAGGGGGTACCAGGGAGGTAGGGGGCAGGTACCTGTTTTGCCCATGCCCATGTCATCAAAGAGAAAGCAGCACCATACCAAGGTGTTTGCTCACACTTCATGATGAAGTCCACTCCAGCCTTCTGGAATGGCAGCAGCTTGGCTGTGAAGCAAGCTGACCTGCAAGGGGGGAGTCATACAAGAGGTGGGTTGTGGGTTGGACAACGTGTTCACAACATGCAATGCATGGCTATTCTAGGTTTGGAAGCTACCTTGAGTGTGGCTCAGTGGAAGGAAGGTTGCTGCTATCCTCCTCATGCTCTAAGGGCAGATTGATGGTGGGAGGATTGTAGGTGGTTGGGAAGAAGAATCTGAGGCTGGCTCAACAACCTCAGGCATGGACCTAACACCAAGATTGTAGCTCAAGGCAGCTTTGAGGGCCTCATTGGTGACTGAGGCAAAAGTGGCCAGCTCAGCAAGCAGAAGAGCGTAGAGCTGGTCTGGCACCTTGGTGCTCTGTGAAGAGGTTGTGCTCTGTTTCTTGGTGAGACTGCTGTGCAGAGCAGCCTGCAGATCCTTGGGGAGGCAGGAGGTGCAGTAGTGCCGCTCTTGCCCTTTTGACCCCACCTGAAGGGGAACATCACTGCCTTGCAGGTGTGGCAGTTTGGGCTGGCCTTGAGGAGGTACAATGCCAGACGCTGATGTTCATCTCTGTTGAGTTTGAGCAAGGGCTTGCCTGTGATGCTGGTCCACATGTCCCACCTGAACCCACATGCCTGCACTGACAGCAGGCGAAGCTGCATCAGGTCCATCATGGCCTCCAGTGGTTGAATGTTCTCCTAATTAGGCAAGGATGAGATGTGTGCATTGGCATTGGTGCTGGGCACCTTCCTCATGAGCTAGCTCAGGTGTGAGAGGTCAATGGGCAGAGAAGGTACCCAGCAGAGGAGAGCAAAGTAGGAGGCATTGTCTTGACACTTTTGTGCTGCACTGAGCTGGTGAAGAGTGTGAATAAGGGTGTGAATATCTCCATCCTGCAATGGCATGGAAATACATGCATGATGAGCAGCCTGAAGGAGTAGCCATCAACCAGGATGGAGCTTTTGAGTTGTACCTGGACTGACATCTCAGGCACCAAGCACAAGAGGCACCACAACAGCTTTTGCCAAAGTTGTTGCTTTGGCATTCAATGTGCAGGTCAGTACCCTCAGGGTCATTGGCAAAGGTGAGGAAGCTTCTGGTAGCTTTGACAGTTGTGTGATTGGTGCTCCCCAGGCCTTCACATCATTGTGATCTGCCTTGTGGCGTTCAAGCATGTCCTCTCTGCTGGATGCACTGATCTGCCCAGCCAGGATGTCTCAGGTACACCTGCCAGCCTGAACAACTGCATCAAACACACCAAACTTTGCTCTTTATGCTGCCTTCGTGGTATGCCATTACAACCCAACCTTCCTCTATTTTGATTGATACCAGATCTGCTCACCTCACCAATCTGAGACATGTTGGATGCTCTTTCCTGGTTTTGATGTTTCTAACAATGATTTGCTTGCCAATTTGCAAAGGAAGCAGTCATCACCACCAATGCACTCAAGAAGGCCTACACAATCTTTTATCTCCCTTGGGGACGAAAGAAATGGTCTCAATTACAGCCCAATTCCACCCTTTTCCTACACTTTTTGGGCCTTGCTCTGTTGCTGAGTTTAACCAAATCGCTGATGTAAGTGACAGTTTTTTTGCCAAATTGCTGACATACATGACAGGTTTATTGCAATCAGCACTGCCCCTCCATCACAACTGTATTGTTGTTCCTGTAGATGTAGAAATTCACCCCAGCTTATCTGAAGTGTGTCAGATCACTTTTATTTTTTTTATTTTTTTTATTTTCATATTTTTTATGTTTGTGTTGTCACATTTCGTCCTCTCAGAGCAACTGGTCCAAGAATGCTAATGTCATCATCTCCATCCTCTTCTCCCACATTTGCACATGCCTTACCAGCTATGAAGATCAATCCATGCATGCAGCCCTCTGTCCTCTACCTCCAAGCTGACAACTGTGCTGGAGAGAACAAGAACAAGTTCATGTTTGCTTTCCTGTCCCTCTTGGTCTCTCTTGACATCTTTCAGGATGTCTTCTTGAGCTTCCTCCTGGTCAGGCACTCCCATGAGGACATTGACCAGATGTTCAGTGCTGCCCAGACCAAGTACAAGCGCTCCACCATCCACACCCCCAGGTATATTGACTCATCCCTGCCATAGTCACCAGCACCACCACCTGAGAGCTGCTTGTCACTCACCTTACCCCAATGCCCATTCCAGTGACCTACTGCCATTCCTCAATGTGGCCTACTCTGAGGACGCTGCTTAGCTCCACACTCTGACCACTGTGTGGGACTGGAAGAGTTGGCTCACCAACCACATGAATGAGCTTTCAGGTCACTCCACCCCACATGTCTTCCACTTCTACCACAACCCAGAGGGAGAGACCATGATCAGGGACAAGGCGTACCCAAGGCAACTGGTCAAGCCCTTACCAGCTCCTCACTTCAGTTCCTCAAGGTTCCCATTCTCAACACACACACACACACGCACACACACACACACACACACACACTCACCCCACAACAACAAGAGGCCTTCTTCTGACACTCCTGTTCATCCCCTCTGCCAGCTGCACCTTTTGTTGTTGCACCTCAAGCACTTCCACCTGAGGTCATCACTGAGTTTGTGGAAAACTGTTGTACCCCACTCTTCACCCCTGCTGAGCTGGATGAATGGGCTTACTTCTTTGAATCTCACCAGCAGATGATAGATTCTTTCACGCCCTACTGTGACACCACCCTCTTTCATGGCCTGCATGCACACCCTTGCACCAATCCTTTGCTTGACAGTCCTCTCTTCCACCTGCAGACTAGAGTCAGGGTCAGCCAGAGCAGGGCTCCAATCTCAATCAGAAACTTCAACTTTGCTCCTCAGCAGTGGGTTGCTGTTCGACCTGATGAGACTGAAGCTACAGAGGACTTCTGGGTGTGTAAGATCATCACTGTCCAGCACTGCCAGCTCTTGGTTCATTGGTGGGCATATAGAAGAGGTCACTGGTATGACCATGGCTCTGAGAGCTCCATCCCAATGGGTTGTGTACTTGCTTGTGGCTTTACCTTTGACCCTGACAGAGGTCTTGATCAGGCCACCTTGACTGAAATATCTAACCATCTTTAAACCTCTCCTTCCTACCTCCCTCTCCTGTGTACACCACTCTTTCTTAGCTAAGCTCTCTCTTACCTTGCTTGCTCAGCTGCTTGACATAGAGACTGTCATTCATGGACAGGACTACACCAGTGCCTCAACCAACATGGAACACACCACTGCCTTTGAGATGGGCCGCAGATTGGCTGTGGGTGGGTGGACTGTGACATCCATCATCACTGACCATGATGGAAAGATTCACTGAGGCTTTCACAGTGCTGGTGCCTGGCATACTCAAACCCTGAGCAACCAATGAACTGCTGATGTAACACACCATTCAGCATGTTTCCATGGCAGTGACTTACAGTGCTGGGCACCTGATGAAGAACTTTGCTAAAAGCGTGAAAGCCCTTGATGCCAACATCAAGGTACCAAAGGGAACGCCAAAGCTGGCCAGTATGTGCCCCTTCCTTCATGGTGGCACAAGCACACCAATGCACCTGACAGTGAGCATTGTGCACACACATCCACAGGAATTGCAGATCACTGGAAGCAGAGGTTGGTGATAATCATGGACACATGCAGCACAAAGGATGATATTCAGTGAATGTTGCCATGTCCCACTACCAAGGGGACCACTCATTCTGTCCACTGCACAAAACTACCTTACCCTGCCACCACAAACATGCCACGCACAATTCTTCATTCACTCATTGTCACACATGTTCTGCCATGCAGCAAAACCAGACCCATCAAGAATGAGGACCAGGTTGAAGCCATGAAGGTAGATGGGAAAGCCTGCATGGGCTGGCAGCACAGAAATTAGAATGGAACCCACAAAACATGGCACCACAACCCAAGACTGCACACCATTGTGTGAAACCCACTGCAGCTGTCCAAAGATCATTTGCTCTACTTGCACTGCTGACCAACCCCCCCTGTGGCTGCTCAGTTGTCTTCTTTGTCTACTTTCACATTGGCGCCAATACTTGCTCTGCATGGCTACCATCCACAGCTTGTGTTTGTTGATGTGAGGACTTCCTTGAAGGTGTGGAACAGTGGTTGTCTGGGTGAGGTTGATTGCTGTGTCCATTTGCAGTTGTTGTGCAATGTGCAGCTTGTGTGATGCTGGTAGGTAGGGCTGAGTTGACAGGAGATGCAGACTGGAGCTGGATGTGCTGGCCTCTTGGTAGTGGTTGGTCAGCAAATTGGCATGGGTCCAGGGAGCGTACTCATTGTTGCTGTCAAGCAGCAGCATGTGGAGGAAAGTGGGCAATGCTGTACTGGTTGGGGGACAAGAGGTGCTGTGCTCATCAAAAATGATGTTGTGCCTGTCCACCATATGCCACTGGCTGATGTAGACATGGTATGTCAAGGTTGAGTAGTTCATGAAGAGGATGCCCATGAAGTCAGGGATCAACTGTGTGGAGGTTGCTGAAGCATGCATATCACACCACTTCCACCCACCACTCACTAGAAAGGCAAGTTTCAAACAGAAGACAGTGTAGATGCAGTCCTCAAGGCACTTTATCACATTGAGGGGTTGCCCCTTGCAGATCTTGCAGGCAGCCTTGAGCAATGTGCTGTCAGCAAGGAGCACAGCAAGCTGCTTTTGCTTTGTCTCTTCTGACTTTGCCTTTGCCACCAAGGATTTCTTGCCAGATCTCAGGAAATGGAGATGACTCACATGACAGAGAGTGATTCAAACAGACTTGCATCATTGTAGTTGACTGCCTGGATGATGGCAGTGCAGTCACTAGTAATGTAGTTACAACCTTGTTATCTGGTGGTACAGAAACAGGGCAGGTTTGGGGAAGCACAGCACAGACCCTCAGCATGAGCAGTAGAGAGCATGGCACAGATGCTATTGCAGCAAGTGCAGCAACACTGGCATATGTTTCTGCCCAAGCCACCACAAGATGCTGCCTGCCATGCATGAGCGGTGTCATGCTGGGCTGCTCCCCCAAACATCTTCTCCATCACTGCCATGAACAGTGCATGTACAAAAAGTGGCGCCCATGAAGGAGGATCCTCTTGGTGATGTAAGGCAGCTGGGCACAAGGAGTAAGCACAATGCTGTGCAGCACAAAGTCATAGGGTACCATGCACATTACCATCATCATGAAGAGTCAGTGAGATGGTCTTCCTTTCCTGGTTGCAAACAAACCAGAAGAGCTGCTAGCAGCCTAGGCCACTGGCAGCAAGAAGATCTTCTGATCATCCCAGCTTAGACCTCACAGAAGGCTCAAAGTCAGCAGCAAACTTGGGAGCATCACAGTTCTCAGTGAATTCAGTGTTCTCTGCGTGCCATGATAGGAGATGACATGCACAAAGCTGGTCAGCAGGAGGGGTGTGAGGGACAGTTGGTGTGATATGGAGGGGGCCAACAAGTATGACACCCCAATGGCCAGTCCAAGTCCTCAATTCTAAACTTGAGGAATGGGCAGCTGACAGGAGGAAATAGGTGAGGAGGGCTGAGTCACAGTCACTGGATTGGTGGTTGGGGAGTGGATGTGTGGCCTGTTGTTGCATGTTGGTACTGGTCATGGAGGTTGGTTGAGGCAAAGCGCCACTGCTTGGTGTCCATCTCAACAGCAATGGCATTGTGGCCAGAGAGTACAGCCATGAGTGAGGCAGAGTGGGTGCCAGCAAAGGTGTCAAGAATGTACTCACTGGGCTGGCTGAAGAGGTGTATGAAGTGGGACAGGGCTTCCTGCGGCTTCTGGCCATAGTTTGTTCTAATAAAAGTCAAGAGGCAGGCCCATTATGGGCTTGGGGAGAAAAGAGTGGAGCTGCTTATCCAAGATGGAGAAGTACTGATCAAGGTCCTCATGAGTATGGCCAACAGGCAGAAAGGAGAGATCAATCTTGTGGAAGTAACCAAGATAGCTAAGCTGGCTGCAGAAGCCAAGGGTGTACACATTCTTGTTCTCCAAGCCACAGTTGTCCATCTGGCGGTGGAGTGTTGGAGGGAATTAGACCAACTGGGTCTCAGGTAGATGGGCCTCAGGGAGGTCCTAGTCCTTGTTGTGTCAGAAGAAGTCCTTTATAGGTGAGATATCTCCAGTGATAATTCCAGGTAAAATCCCATTTCCCTCTCATTTCCCTCAACAGGAATATAGCCACACCCACAGGTGTGGCAGAGTTGGAGCTCTGTCACAAGAGCATAGGAGGCCTGTTTCCAGACTCCTGCAGACCTTGTGTATATGGTTCTATTGGTAGGGGATTATGTTGCACATGTAGATTGAGGATGCCAAAGATCTGCTGTGGCAGCTGGTGAAAGCAGCCCCATAACTTGGGCTCATCTATCAGGGTGGAACCAGCACAGGTGAGGGATATGAAGAGGTGGCACATTCAGAGCCAGTATGCAATGCTGATGCACTTTGAGCAGCCTGCACAAAATGGGCTCTATTATTGTAGTGCTACACAGTCATGCCACTGTTGAGGGACACTTTTCTTTTCATTTTGTTGACCAGGCAGGACAGGTAACCAATGGGCTGATAAGGACAGCAGACCAATGAGCAACCAATTCCGTTTCACACCACATCAGATGCATGGGTAATTTGGCCCATGGCCTGCATGCTCTCTGCTTAGTGAAAAAATGTAGTATATGCAATAAAAAACACTGCCATTTTGCTGTTTTTTGTGAGGTTGGTGTACATAAGCAAAGTGTGGGTGTCATTTTCAGACAATGCACAGAAGTGGAGAAGAAGAAATGACAAAGGCAGAATCTCTTTTTGTGTACAGAATTTACCATCCAAGGCATGTTGGATGGCAATCATGTGCATTCTTCTTTTCTTGCATTTTCTACACATTTTCCGAACACATTTCTCTGATTACGTGAGGTGCACTGGCTGAAGTGTGCAGATCACACCAATCAGTTTCTGGAGGGTGTACAGATGCTCATGTTGGATGGAGCTGACAATCTGTACATGCTGCCAGATAGTTAGTGAAAAAGAGTCACTGACCCTTATTCATGAACACCTGGTTTGTGTTAGCTGAGCTGCAGAGAACCACCCAAGACATTCAAAGGAGGAGGGTGTTGGGCTGTGTGGTTGGCTGTCTGAGTAAGTAGAGGGAAAAAAAGAGAAAAAAAAAACTGTATGTGACAGTTGTGGCCATCTGCTGTATGTGGCTGTCTGTTATGTGACAGTTGGCCATCTGAACATGACAGTTGGCTGTCTGCACCCTACAGTTGATGGTCTGTACATGACAGTTGGCCATGTGCACCCTACAGTTGACAGTCTGTGCATGAAAATGGCCATCTAAACAGTAGATTTGTAAGGTTGAGTGTTTGTGAGGGTTCTTCTCTTGAGGTGTATGGTGTTGGTGGGATGTTAGCCTGATTGTAGCAGGAGGAGGGCATGCGTGATAAGTGGAGTGTGTCAGGTTATGTTGCACATGATGGAGGCAGTGATGAGTTCTGTTTCCGCGTCAGATCGCTGTCCACAGAAAACGGCAACAGTACGAAGAATTATTTTTTTTATTTACACAGAAGCGTAGAGGCGAGGAATGATGAACAAAGGCAACAAGAAGGAGAAGCTGCCCAAGGCGTGGAAAAAGCTCAAGCCCTTCTTTGACGAAAAGAAAGACGCCCCACGCCGTTTGCGCGCCATCTCCACCTTCCTCACGGGTATGCACCTCCTCTAACTGTTCCGCCCATCTCCATATCTATCACGCCATGCCGCCCAGACCACGGCAGGCCTCTGGAACGATCGATTCAATTCGTGTTTATTGTTTTTTTGTGTATTGTTTATTGTTTATTGTTTATTGTTTATTGTTTATTGTTTATTGTTTATTGTTTATTGTTTTGAAAATGTATGCGTGGTGTGGTCGTGGGGGGGGGCAGATGGGGCGGAGGAGGAGGAGACGGGCCGGTTCATGCGAGGGCAGCAGGCGCAGGTGCACGCGACCCTCATGGAGTGCTTTGCGGGGTACGAGGCCAGCTGCAAGAAGGGCAAGCACGACCTCAAGGAGCTCCAGACCATGGTCCTCGTCCTACGCGCCCTCATCACCCACCTCCACGACGCCATTGCCGACGGCTGGCAGACCCGCTCCCTATGTACCCGGGCGCCCCCCTTTCCCTTTCCTCCACCACCCCACTCCTTTTCTTTTTTTTTTTTTAAGGTCCTAGTCCTCACCTGGTACCATTTTCCTTTTTGTTTTTTGTTTTTGTTTTTTTGGTGCGTCGTGGCGGTGGTGCCTCTCAACGCGCTCTCCAGTGAATGTGATCGAGAAGCTCCTCTACAAGGAAAACAAACCCGAGGTGCGTCCTACCATCCATACACAGCCACGAGTGCCGTGCCCGTCGCGGCTGGTCGCTCGTGGTCGTAGTCGTGCGCTGATGGGCTCAACAACGGCGGCGGCGGTGCGCGTGCGTGCGTGGGGCGTAGGTGCGTGCGTCGGGGTTCCAGCTGCTGCTGCTCATGTGCGAGACGCTGGGCACTGTCGAGGCGGGCGTGCTGGAGCTCATCCCGGCTGCTGTCAACTTCAACGGCTTCGCCAATGATAGCGAGAACGACGACGACACGGCCCGCTTCCGCACCATAGAGGGTAGTGCCCTCCTTCCCATCGTGCCTCCGTCTGGTTTGTCATTATCAGGCCCTATTTAATGCTCATTTGTGCCGTGCTGCTTATTATCATTCGTTTGTTCTGCGCAGCGCCGGAGAAGAGCGACGTGCTGGTTCCCGCAACCGGCGATGACGGAGGCCTGGAGGAGAGCGTGGGGCTCGTCAACCTCCTCTTCGACTTTATGAGCTCCCTCCAGTCCGGAGCCCGATTCGCCTACTGGTACGCACGCTGCCCCACTCCCTGTCGAGCCACCTCCTGCCCCGCCTGCCGGGTTACAATAAGTACTCGTTCGCTGATGCGGTCTTGGTGGTGCGTGTGGGCCGCAACGACACGACACGACACGACACGACACGACACGACACGACACGACACGACACGCAAATATGCAAGGTACGAGCAGTTCAAAGTGCGATTCCTGTACATATTCTACCCCAATCTATCCCCCGAATCCGCGGCTCCAGGTACCACTTTCCCTGCCTGCCTGCCTGCCTGCCCACACACACGACACACGACACACGACACACGACACACGACACACGACACACACATCCCCAGTGGGGACCTCTCCCAATTTTGGGTGAGGCCCACCGCCGCGGAGTGCCCTTATCATACGTTCCCCATGCCCGCCTTGCTTCCCACACCGACACGCACACGGCACGCACGGCACGACCAACGACATGCGACGCGTCACGTGACACATGTAATTCTGTTGTTGTCCCCAGCTGCTGGTTTCCGCTCGCATTGTCCGCACGCGTTCCAGGACGCCCTCGTCGATCGCCTTGCCCATTGGACCCGGCATCCGGAGGCATGTTGCAACCCATCCCCATTCCTCATTCTCTACCCCACTCACCCCAAATTTCAGCGTTGCTGCTTCTGCGTGGCAATGTGACATCATCATGCATCATCATGCATCATCACGGTGGTGGGCCCTCGTGCCGATGGCGTTGCTGACCAGTGGGCGAGGCGGGGGCTTAAGAGCAGAAATGCGGGGTGCTGCTGGGGTCCAAGGAGAACATGACCATACTGTGGCACCTCTACACGCACGGCGTGCACTCGTCGGGCGAGTTCGAGACCATCCGCAAGTTCATCCACGTCTACAAGGGCCTCTGCTGGGTGCCTGTCATCACCCTCCTCCAGCCACCGCGCTCCACGCGCCACCGTTCCCTGCATGCGACATCCGTGGTACACAATGTGTGCCTCTCCATGGCTCATCATCGCTCGCCCCGTGTGTCGCGCGTGATATATTGTTGGGGCGCGTTGGGGCGTTGGTCGAGTGCAGCCGCACGGGGCACCGCTGGAGGAGCTGCGGCCCAAGCTGCTCGAATACCGCAAGTGCTTCGTGGAGGGTCTCCTGCCCGTGTTCGAGAAGGACGGCAGCGTGGACAACCCCGTCGAGTTCGAGGGCCTCGTCTCCGTGTGCAAGGAGGTCCTCAGCTTCTTCCGACACTCCGTCGACAAAACCGCCCACGAACCCGAACTACAGTACGGACCCCCTACCATGATCAGCCCCTCCTTCCACTACTACCTCCCCTCCATGATGATGGTGATGATCTAATGAGGTTTAACGCGACGGTGGGACTGGTGGTGCCGTGGCGCCGTGGCTGGTGGTGGTGGTGGTGGCTGGTGGTGGTGGTGGCTGGTGGTGGTGGGGCAATCAGGGAGGTGCTCATGCGCAACCTGCTCCACATGGTGCGGCAGCTGTGCTCCCGCACTGACGCCTCTCAACTCGTGGGCCGCCTCTGCGGGACCGCGGTCGACGTACGACACCCCCCTCCACCCCTGCAGCATCACGGGCGCGGATTGGGCATGGGCGCATGACGACGAGGCTGATGCTCACCCACGTCTGTCTGCAGGCGGTGCTGTATTGCTGGGTTCGGTCCAACGTGGGTGAGGCCCTATGGAAGTCCCTCCAGCTGGGTCTCTCCGGCCTGTTCAACGGGCCACGCGGCCTCGAGGTCATCACCCACACGCGCGACAAGCTCGTCGAGCTCACCCTCCTCATGCGTCCTCTCCTCTACCCCGGTATGTCGCCCATGCCACCTCCCTCCCTCCATGACCGCCCGCCTGCGTAGGCGTGGGTGCGTGCTGAATACGCGTGGCATGCGTGGCGTTCTGTATATTGCTGGCGGCACGCATGTGAGGTGCAGAGGCGAGGAAGAACACCGCCAAGAAGAAAAGGCACAACCACGCCGAATCCGAGGCCGATCCTCTCTCCCCGGATGACACCAAGCCCCTCTCGCTCGCCTCGTACGTGGTGCCACCGCCCCACCCCCACCACCCCGCCCTGTTGAGAAAATGAGGACGCCTCGTTCCTGTGCGTCGTGCGTGTGCGCGCGGTACAACTTACGCTCACCCACTCACCGCACTCTCTCTCACTCTTCTTGTCTTCGTCGTCGTCGTCGTCG